>OY759264.1:50276266-50566266 GCA_963662155.1 Lamellibrachia columna
GCTCTTACACTTTACCCATAACTCCTACAGTTTACCCATAATTCCTACAATTTACCCATAATTCCCCTATTGAATTAGAATAAAAGCAAATGTTATTAAATATTTGAAAATAATGACACAATATTGTCCACAAACGTTAGACAGAGGACTAAAGTCTCTTGCCATACCGACGTACAGCTGACGTAAGCTATAAACATGTCAGGACAGGCAGCTGACGTAAGCTGCACACAGAACAATACCAAATAAGGACATGCAGCTGACGTAAGCCGCACCAGACGCGTCGCGGAAAGTGCAGCATAGTTTCGTTATATGTCAGTATTTTAAAATGATGCACTCTTACACTTTACCCATAACTACTACAGTTTACCCATAATTCCTACAATTTACCCATAACTCCTACAGTTTATCCGTAACTCCTACAGTATAACCATGACGCGACACCCTCCTATCAAATAAGAGTACGAGCAAATTTTATTAAATATTTAAAAAATAATGGCATAGGATATCATAGTAAAGCATTGTAATATAATTAAATATGGGTACATTATTTTAAAATATTGATATATAACGAAAATATAAAATAGTAGAATAGGTCAAGGAACAAAAATGTCATTGTTCGTTCTACGGTGGCGTTGAAGTCCGGCAGCAGGCATCGCTTTAGACGCAAACGCACACGCACACGCACACACACACACACACACACATACACACACATGATGCTTGCTTATATAACACTGTTGTTTCAATAAAGCACACATATGTAGTGTAGCATGTTTGTTCCTTCACCTTGCTATAAAAAGAACTGGACTAGTTTCATACGGATCGTGTTACTCACAGACCCCTTATATTCTGATTGACCAGGCGAGGCAAACTATTACCAACATTAAACCTGTCTGGACTTCCGCACTGTGTGCAGTGACACTCTGCTTTAATAAAATATGCATGATTATATGATACTGTCCTCTGTATCTCCTACCTCCAGCCACATCCTGGCTCGTGATACATTGCGTCCACCATACAATCCTCTGTCTCTCCTACCTCCAGCCACATCCTGGCTACTTACACACTGCCTCCACCATAGAGTTCACTGTCTTTCCTACCTCCAGCCACATCCCTGCTCCTTACACACTGCCTCCGCCATACAGTCCTCTGTCTCTCCTACCTCCAGCCACATCCTGGCTCCTGATACATTGCGTCCATCATACAGGCCTCTGTCTCTTCTACCTCCAGCCACATCCTGGCGCCTGATACATTGCCTCCGCCAAACAGTCCTCCGTCTCTCCTACCTCCAGCCACATCCTGGCTACTTACACACTGCCTCCGCCATACAGTCCTCTGTCTCTCCTAACTCCAGCCACATCCTGGCTCTTTACACATTGCCTCCGCCATACAGTCATCTGTCTCTCCTACCTCCAACCACATCCTGGCTCCTGATACATTGCGTCCACCATACTGTCCTCTGTCTCTCCTACCTACAGCCACATCCTGGCGCCTGATACATTGCCTCCGCCATACAGTCCTCCGTCTCTCCTACCTCCAGCCACATCCTGGCTACTTACACACTGCCTCCGCCGTACAGTCCTCTGTCTCTCCTAACTCCAGCCACATTCTGGCTCTTTACACATTGCCTCCGCCATACAGTCATCTGTCTCTCCTACCTCCAACCACATCCTGGCTCCTGATACATTGCGTCCACCATACTGTCCTCTGTCTCTCCTACCTACAGCCACATCACGGCTCCTGATACATTGCCCCCACCATACAGTCCTCTATCTCTCCTACCTCCAACCACATCCTGGCTCCTTACACACTGCCTCCACCACACAATCCTCTGTCTCCCCTACCTCCAGCCACATCCTGGTTCCTTAAACACTGCCTCCGCCACATTGAGGCTCTTGATACATTGCGTCCACCATAATGTCATCTGTCTCTCCTACCTCCAGCCACATCCTGGCTCCTGTACATAAATGTATACTGAGACGATGAGAAACAGCAAGACAGCTTTGAGACTGTGTCATAAAATAAATAAATGTACAGTCTGTATCTCCAGCACACAGCTGTAAGATATAGTCACTACAACTCCAGTACACAAATAGAATACACAGTTAGTGCTAGAATATATGGCAAGTGCACCCTCAGTACACATCTAGAATATATAGTCACTGCCTCCGCCACATTGAGGCTCTTGATACATTGCGTCCACCATAATGTCATCTGTCTCTCCTACCTCCAGCCACATCCTGGCTCCTGTACATAAATGTATACTGAGACGATGAGAAACAGCAAGACAGCTTCGAGACAGTGTCATAAAATAAATAAATGTACAGTCTGTATCTCCAGCACACAGCTGTAAGATATAGTCACTACAACTCCAGTACACAAATAGAATACACAGTTACTGCTAGAATATATGGCCAGTGCACCTTCAGTACACATCTAGAATATATAGTTACTACACACTCTGTACACAGCTAAAATACAAAATATTCACATTTTCTCCAGTACATAGCTATAATGCATTGTCACTACAACTCCAGTACACGATTAGAATACACAGTTACTACTCATCCAGGACACAGCTCGGATACATGGTCGCTGCAACCTCAGTACATAACTGGAATATATAGTCACTACAACCTCAGTACATAGCTAGAATACAAAATCACACAATTTCGCACAACTTCACACAACTTCAGACAACTTCGCACAGCTTCGCACAACTTCCCACAACTTCGCACAACTTCACACAACTTCATACAACTTCTGGCGAACAAACTAACAAAATGACACCATCTCAGCATACATTTATTTATTTTATGACAATGTCTCCATCCTGCTTTGCTGTTTCTCACCATCTCAGCATACATTTATTTATTTTATGACACTGTCTCCAGCCTGCCTTACTTTTTCTCAGCATCTCAGCATATATTTCTGTAATTTATGACACTGTCTCTAGCCTGCCTCACCATCTCACACACTATCACACGCAACTTGAAGAAGGCGTTGTAATCTCGCTAGTGACACCCCTCTACATATAGACACGCTCCATAGAGTAGTAGTGAATCGAGTGTACCCATTACCTTCTGGTTACCACACCTCACCACCCCCTCCATAGAGTAATGAGACGAGTATAGCCATCTGACCACCCCCACGCACGCACGACCTTCACCTTCTGTGTATAGACCTGAACATATATGACACCACCCCACACTGTATAGTAGTACACACACTTCCATAGAGACAGAGACCTGTGGCAGCCAGCATGTCTAAAACCTACCTCCACAAAGACAGAGACCTGTGGTCTGTGGCAGCCAGCATATCCTACACACATACTTCCATAGAGGCAGATACCTGTGGCAGCCAGCGTATCTGACACATACCTCCATAGAGACGAAGACCTATGGCAGCTAGAATTTCTTATACATACCTCGATCCATAGAGTAGTAGTGAGTCGAATGTACCAATTACCTTCTGGTTTCCACATCTCACCACCCCACCATAGAGTAATGAGACGAGTATAGCCATCTGACCACCCCACGCACGCTTGGTGTTGTATTCTCGCTAGTGACACCCCACTACATACAGACACGCTCTATAGAGTAGTAGTGAGTCGAGTGTACCCATTACCTTCTGGTTACCACACCTCACCACCCCACCATAGAGTAATGAGACGAGTATAGCCATCTGATCACCCCACGCACGCTTGGTGTTGTATTCTCGCTAGTGACACCCCACTACATACAGACACGCTCCATAGAGTAGTAGTGAGTCGAGTGTACCCATTACCTTCTGGTTACCACACCTCACCACCCCACCATAGAGTAATGAGACGAGTATAGCCATCTGATCACCCCCACGCACGCACGGCCTTCACTTCTGTCTATAGAACTGAACATATATGACACCACCCCACACTATATTGTCGTACACACACCTCCATAGAGACATACATTGAGGTTAGGGTTAGTTAGGGGTTAGGGTTAGGGTTATGATGTCAATGTATAAGAGCGAGGGTTAGGGTTTCGGTTTAAGGTTAGGGTTAGGGTTAGTTAGGCGCTCAGGGTTAGGGTTAGCTCCAGTCACCAGAGGGTGCTGATACAGTCGCCAGGGGCGCAGGGGCGCGCGCGATTACAGAAAAAATGTGTTTTACGCGGAAAAGGTGTATTTCCACCCCCGATTCACTACTACTCTATGGAGCGTGTCTATATGTAGAGGGGTGTCACTAGCGAGAATACAACACCTTCAAGTTGCGTGTGATAGTGTATTAGATGGTGAGGCAGGCTAGAGACGGTGTCATAAAGTACAGAAATATATGCTGAGATGCTGAGAAAAAGTAAGGCAGGCTGGAGACAGTGCATAAAATAAATAAATGTATGCTGAGATGGTGTCATTTTGTTAGTTTGTTCGCCAGACGTTGTATGAAGTTGTGTGAAGTAGTGTAAAGTTGTGCGAAGTTGTGCAAAGTTGTGTGAAGTTGAGCGAAATTGTGTGATTTTGTATTCTAGCTATGTACTGAGGGTGTAGTGTCTATGTATTTCAGTTATGTACTGAGGGTTCAGCGTCCATGTATTCGAGCGGTGTCCTAGGTGAGCAGTAACTGTGTATACTAATTGTGTACTGGAGTTTTAGTGACAATGCATCATAGCTATGTACTGGAGATACTGTGAATATTTTGTATTTTAGCTGTGTACAGAGTGTGTAGTGACTATATATTCTAGATATGTACTGAGTGTGCACTGGCCATGTATTCTAGCAGTAACTGTGTATTCTATTTGTGTACTGGAGTTGTAGTGACTATATCTTACAGCTGTGTGCTGGAGATACAGCAGCGACCATGTATTCGAGCTGTGTCCTGGGTGAGCAGTAACTGTGTATTCTAATCGTGTACTGGAGTTGTAGTGACAATGCATTATAGCTATGTACTGGAGAAACTGTGAATATTTTGTATTTTAGCTGTGTACAGAGTGTGTAGTGACTATATATTCTAGATGTGTACTGAGGGTGCACTGGCCATATATTCTAGCAGTAACTGTGTATTCTATTTGTGTACTGGAGTTGTAGTGACTAGATCTTACTTTAGAGTCCTCTGTCTAACGTTTGTGTACAATATTGTGTCATTATTTTCAAATATTTAATAAAATTTGCTTGTACTCTTATTCAATAGGGGAATTATGGGTAAATTGTAGGAATTATGGCTAAATTGTAGGATTTATGGGTAAACTGTAGGAGTTATGGATAAAGTGTAAGAGCGCATTATTTTAAAATATTGACATATAACGAAAATATGCTGATGGTACACTTTCCGCGACGCGTCTGGTGCGGCTTACGTCAGCTGCATGTCCTTATTTGGTATTGTTCTGTGTGCCCATGTACCCATGTTGTATCATCATGCTGCTTGTGTTAGGGGGTTAGGGTCAGAACTACGGTTCGTTTTAGTCGCTATGAGGCGCTCCTACAGCCGCAAGGGGCGCTCTGGTGTGCTGCGCGCGCAAGCGGAAGTGCTTCAGGCACATGGTGACCGGAATTGAGGATTGAGAACCCTACGTATACTACTGCCGTGCTCCCGCTTTACATCCGCTGTAGTTATTGTTGTTGGTTTTTGTGCGTTCGTGGCACTGCATGCGTGCGGGCGTGCGTGTGTGCGTGCGTGTCTGTTATCAATAGTTTAACAAATATAAAATAAAGATTAAATAACAACTAGACATTTATCGAATGTTACCGATCTTTTAATTTTGAAGCGCTATCGCTCACTCACGTATGTTCATAACAGTAGCATTATTAATTATTCTTAGTTTAAAGTCATCGAATGAGTATATAGATCAACATATTAATAAGAAGCACAATCAATCATAAATTGAGAGCAGAGTAGAGCATAGCAGAGTTGAATTATATAATTTGATATACATAATCACTTGGCAAACTGTGAAGTTTGTCATTGTTATTGTATGTCATACTGAAAACAATTTCCACACAGCAAGGTGGCGGATCTCCTTACACCCAAAACTTTTATCAACATCGGATGCTGGAATGTGAGAACACTATATCAGACAGGAAGACTGGCACAGGTTCTCCAGGAAATGCACCAATACAAAATCAGCCTTCTAGGTATCATGGAGGCTAGATGGACTGGAGCCGGAAAACGACAACTGGCGACAGGAGACACCATACTATGGCCAGGCAGAGAGGACAACCAGCATAGACAGGGAGTAGCCCTGATCATCCAGAAGGAGAAAGGCAACACTCTTCTTGAATGGAAACCAATAAATGAACGACTTCTTTATGCCAGATTTAAGTCCAGATTTATTAAACTCTCAGTGGTAACCTGTTACGCACCTACAGAGGAAGCAGAAAAAGAAGAAAAAGACAACTTCTATGACAGTCTTCAGTCAACTTTGGAAGACATCCCCAAACATGACGTACTAGTGGTTCTTGGGGATTTCAATGCACGCGTTGGGAGCGACAACACTGACAGGGATCATGGGCAAACACGGAACAAATACAATGACTGATAACGGCAGCAGATTGTGTGACATATGTGGGGAGAATGACCTCGTGATTGGAGGGACACTCTTCCAACATAAGACAATACATAAGCTGACATGGAGATCCCCAGACGGCAGAACTGAGAGTCAAATAGATTACATCCTTATAATGGAAAATGGAGACGCTCTCTACAAGACGTCAAAACAAGGAGACTAGCTGATGTTGGCAGCGCCCACAACCTGTTGATAGGAAAACTTGCACTGAAACTGAGAAAGGCAAAGACAGGAGAGAAGAAGAAACAGCGTTTTGATACCACCAAGCTACAAAACCCAGAAACCAAGCAACAGTTCACAATTGCTCTGAAGAACAGCTTTGGTATTCTGCAGGAGGAAACAGAGATGACTATACACAGTTTCAACATGGCCATGGAGCTAGCAGGGAAAGCAGTGCTAGGCTACAGAAGAGCAAAGAAAGAGCAGTGGATTTCCACATCAACTTGGGACAAAATAGACCAAAGGAAAGGAATAAAGAAAAAGCTGCTCACCACAAAGTCCCCAAGACTCAAAGAAAGACTTTCAAGAGAATACTCACAAAAAGACAAAGAAGTAAAAAGGAGTACCAGAGCAGACGAACGCACTTACATTGAAAACCTCGCAGAAGACGCAGAAGCAGCAGCAAGAGGAAAGGATATGAAATCACTCTACCAAATAACCAAGAAGCTGAAAGGAGATACAGGTCCAAACCAGAATCTCCCACTGAAAGACGCAGATGGAAAGATAATCACAGTCGAGAAAGAGAGATGGAAGGAGCATTTCCAACAGGTTTTCAATCGTGCAGATCCACCCAGACTTGCAGACATCCCGGAGGCAGCAGAGGACCTTGAAATCAACCTCGACCAAATCACAGAAGCAGAAGTCAGAGAAGCCATTAAAGCCCAGAAGAATGAAAAAGCACCAGGAAGCGACAGCGTCTGCGCAGAAATGCTAAAAGCAGATGAACAAGAGACACCCAGAATCATGCAAGATCTTCCAGAGAATATGGGATGAAGAAGACACACCAGATGATTGGAAGACAGGCACAATTATCAAGCTACCAAAGAAGGGCGACTTGGGGAACTGTAACAACTGGCGGGGCATAAACTTGTTATCAATGACATGCAAGATTTTCAGCCGCATAATCCTGAAGAGAATATCAGCAGCTACTGATACAATCCTCCGCCAGGAACAAGCCGGGTTCAGAAGAGGCAAGTCATGCATCGACCATATTTTCACGCTACGGCAGATTGTGGAACAAAGCACGGAATGGAACAGTACGATCTACATTGCCTTCATTGACTTTGAAAAGGCCTTTGACAGCCTTCACAGAGAATCCTTGTGGAGAATACTGCGTCACTACGGGATCCCACAGAAGATGGTAAATGTGATCAAGGTACTTTACACAGACGTCCAGTGTCAAGTCGCCTGTAACAGTCACATGTCAGACAGCTTTAGCGTAAAATCCGGAGTAAAACAGGGATGCATTCTCTCACCATTTCTTTTCACCCTTGCCATTGACTGGCTGATGACAGAAATCACCAAAAATGGAAACAGAGGCATCAGATGGACACTTACCTCGATCTTGGAAGACCTGGACTATGCAGATGACATTGGACTGCTGTCTAGCAGACACAAGGACATGCAAGAAAAGATGGACAAACTCACAACAACAGCATCACAGATTGGGTTAAAGCTCAACACAGCATAAACCAAACTGATGAGGATCAACTACAAGACAGATAACCCCATCACCATAAACAACATAAACAACAGTGATGCTTTGGAAGACGTTCAGGACTTTGCATACCTGGGAAGCAAAATCACAACAGATGGAGACTCTGCAAAAGATGCCATGGCTAGGATCAGAAAGGCAAGTCAGACCTTCGCTACGCTGAAGCCCATCTGGAAATCCAAACAACTGAGATTGGAAACAAAACTGAGACTGTACAATAGTATTGTTCTCAGTGTACTTCTTTACGGCTCCGATTGCTGGAAACGGACAGCCAAGCTAGCACACAAGCTTGAGACCTTCCAAAACAGGTGTCTACGGAAGATCCTAGGAGTATTTTGGCCCAACACCATCACCAATGAAGAGCTGCACCGCAAAACAGATGCAACATCCTTGGCCACACAGATAAAGAAGAGAAGATGGAGATGGCTTGGACACGTGTGCCGAATGTCACCTGGCGCACTGCCCAAGACGCTGGACAGCAGATGGGAAAAGGAGACGTGGTCGCCCAAAAGAAACATGGAGAAGAACAGTGGAGAAGGAGATGAAAGAATGCGGCCTGACATGGAACACCATCACCAAATGGGCTGCAGACCGACAGCAGTGGCGCTCTCTTGTTGATGCCTTATGTGCCACCGGGCACGAAGAGGAATAAGTAAGTAAGTAAGTAAGTAAGTAAGTAAGTAAGGTGATGAATTTGGAGGCTTTGCTAGTCTTTTAATTATGTTTGATTTTAGTATTTGGTTTGAGCTCGATGGGTTTGTCATGCAGTTCATTGGATTTGAATTTTCATATTGAACCAAGACCAAGTAAAGCACCTTCCAAATTTTAGTAAGAAGATTACCTTTTATTATTACTTCCTTCGCAATAGTAGCGTTCTCTTTTTCACCTTCTTCCTCATCTCTTGACCGGGACAGTCGTAGGGTGCCATTTCCACATAATCTTCGCTTTTTACACCTGCGTAAATATGGTGAATATTTTGAATTTTATTTAAATGTTTGCTAAAGAATTAACTAAAAAATTACGGATAGGTCATAGTTATTAGTAAATGTTAATTAGTAAATATTCCAGAGTTCTAAGAGATTGTGAATGTATTTTTTGTATCGATTGTAGCTTGTAGCAATCCGCACGGCTCTGAGTGCTGAATACATTCTGTTATTAATGTTTCATCAGTGGATACAATTATTGTGATGATGAATAATAAAAAGTTTATTATATATTGACATAATTACCTCATCTTGACAGTGTTCATTGTGATTATTCTTTATTCAATTGATTTTTGCAGTAGTATTACCATTGTTTGTTTTCTTAGTGTACATAGATCAATGTGTTCCAGTTGCACAGTCATTTGAAATAAGTGTTCTGTTATGATGAGATTGTGAATGTATTGCTGTAATGATTGTAGCTTGTAACTACATGCACAGCTCTTCGAGCACTGTATATATTCCATGTCATTCATGTTTCTTCAGTTGATGAAATTGTGGTTTGTTGGAAATTTCCAAAATAAAAGCAATAAAACCATGTTAAGAATTGTCAGAATATTAATTTTTATTAATTTTGTCAAAAATTTGAAGCATTCAGCCTGTTCATATTTGCGCATACTTTGACAATGTTCAATGAATACAGAAATTACAGGTTTCACACGCACACACGCACGCATGCACCCACACACATACATTTCAGGTTCAAGTATTGAACTGATAATTATATTAATAATTCAAAAATAATAATTAAGAAATAAACTTGAATAATAAAAAGTTAATTATATATATATATATATATATATATATATATATATATATATATATATATATACATACATACATACATACATACATACATCTGACCAAGCAAATCCGGTGACCATGTGCACAAATCACTTCCGTTTCCGGTTGCGCGCGCAATCGTACAACCATCTGGGTAGCATGGTCGCCCCCGGCGGCTGTGTAACGCCCCCTGGCGAATGGAGATAACCCTAACTGTAACACTAACCTGTTGACGGCTGTGTAACCCTAACCTTCTGTCGTCTACCCTGACGGAGTGACCTCTACGCAGCGGTTATTGTCGTTTGGCCGCCTTTTTTTATACTCTGTCCATACAAGACGTCGTCGGCTACGCGCACGCCAGTCTTCAACGCTCCCTTTCCCAAAGCCACGGCACCTCTCTTGATGAGTGGCATGGCGCTGCGCAGCAGACCGCCTAACAGACTGCCTAGTCCGTGACCCCGCTGGTATTGGGCACCGGCGAAGTAGGGCAGTGCACCACCCGCCTGACGCGCGTAATACTCGTTGTAATTTATCTTCAGAACAGTGCGGTCCTACGCCGTCGAAAATTAAGCGTTACCGTCACTCTACCGTACTCGAATGGCACACGCCGTCCAGTATCGTCTCTTATATCCACCTCTAAGGTCCCGAACTCCTTGCGCAACAGAGGCACGTAGTGAATGTTAGTGAAACGATCGGAGACCGTGGCGCCGTGAACTCCGCGAACCGGGAGGCATCGCAACAACGGCACGAGACTGTCGCCGACGATGCGAGACTCCACGACGTCCGTGTAGACGTAGATGGTATCGAACCCTTGATTCATGTTCACCAAGGTATTGGCCTCGTGGCGGAAAGAGTACGGGCTATCGGTAGTCTTTGGTTTGGGTTTCAACGTCACGGTGGCTGACGGTGTGAGACCTAGCTCCGGTGGGTAGGATTGATTGTTTTCCTCTCCTACCCTCGGGTGGGTGTACACGCGTGTATCCCTATCTATCGCTGGACTGGCGACAAGCGACGGATAGAATCCTAAAATGGTACCCATTGCACTCTGGTAAGGCATGGTGAAGTCGGTGCCCGGTGACATGTGCAACGTCATTTTCTGAGTGATGGTACTGTAGCTCAATTTTGCCCGCACCTTATCCGTCGACATACGTTTCAGCGCCTTGTTGACGTGGTCCAACAATACGTTAGGACTGCGGTAATACCCAGCCTCGATCTTCGTACTAGGGGTAAGACCCATAGGATTGTGCTCGTTGAGGTAGAACCAAGTGTCGCCCTCTCGACCGTTGTACCAAGTATGCGAGTACTGGATCTCTGCCAGCCCGCACTCCCACTCGCCAGACACCGATATGCATTGAGGCAAGTCCGTGATGTAATGAGCCAAGGTGTTATCGGGGTGCACCTTCATGGAAGCGTTGCTAGGTAGCGTCAGATAGAAATCAGTCGCCATTGCGTTTCAACGTTTGATTGGTAGCAGGTAACCCAACGAACTACTCAACAGAGCCGTCCACAGATTAGAATTATCGGGTTGTAAATGCTTATCAGGATGACCGTGTACAAGACGAGGACCTAACACAGAAAGACTATTTCCTCTTTAGGACATACGGTACCGAACAGATGCCAAGGAGTGCTGTCGGTGTCGCTCAGAGCGTCAGTACTGTCCTGTGCTGGTACGTCCTCTTGCTCCTCCTCGTCTATGACAGTGGTGGTGGTGGTGAAGTCCTGTGGTGTCGTCTCGTCTGTCATCCTTCGAATGAAGTGACGGCAGACGCGAGGCTAGTCTGTATAGGTCTTTATAGTCGATGAGGGAGTTGGCATCTATCCAGCTGTTGAATTTGGAGGGGTAGCCGTACCATTTCACCAAAGCCTCCGTTCGTCTGCCTACCTTGCGGCGCTGCATACCGATTCCACGCGGTACACTTTATCGGCTGGCACCGACACCTTTTGCAACTCCAGTTCGTAGAAGGTTCCATCCACCACGTCAACGAGGTCGTCGATCAAACGGTACACGGGCGGATCGGAGGGATGAACCTCGTGTATGGTGAACATCTCTTCGCTCCAATTCGCCGTGTAGCCTTTTTCGAACTTACCCTTGTACTTACTGATGCGCACGCGAATCGATACACGGAACTTGGGCACACCCTTACCGTCGTGACCGTACAGACGCTGCCACACCTCCTCTTGATTTTTCCAATTCACCTGTGACGGAGCCATACCGATGCTGCGGTGGGGGGTGTTGTTGTACGACTGCACCAAGTCTTGCAGGACGTCGATGTATCGCCACGTCTGGTGTTTCGTGAAGTGTCGCCACATGCGCGTCTTCAACGTATGATTGAATCTTTCGAAGATGCTCGCCTTCGGCTCCGCGTTGTAAGTGGAGAAGTGATGGATGCCGTACTTCTTCCACAGGGCCTGAACGAATTTATTCAGAAATTCGAGTCATTGATCTGTCTGCAACGTCTTTGGCCAGCCTTTGGTGAACGTGGTTGTCAGCGCTGCTACCAATGACGCCGCGGACTTGTTCTTCAGAGGAACACACCAGGCCACTTTCGTGAAGACGTCGATCACCGTGAGGAGAAATGTCATGCCGTCGTTGTCAGTTTTCAAATTGGTCAAATCGACGAGATCGGCCTGACACTGCTGACGTGGACCTCCCACGATGACGCAGTGTCTCCTGAAATGACGTGCCGGTTTGTGTAGGGTATAGGCGTCCTGTTCCGACAACCATTCTTCGGCGATTTTCCTCGGCACGCGCGTGACGCGTCGCAAAGCGTCGGCTCCACTGTAACTTGCCACGCATTTCGGGTCGAAGTAGACCCTCGTCAGTTGTCTATTCTTCAGTGCCATTAAAAGACATCCAATGGGTTGACGGTGGAGGTGACATTGACTCCGCAGCACGGTTCTTGGCGAGTGACGATGAGTACGCTGACGTACACCAGAACATTCACTATCACACCCACAACGAGGACGAACGATCGACAGTCTAGTAGTGAAACCATATTCCGAATAACGACTGTTGTATAAGACTTCGGGTAATAGCGTCAGCAAGTAAGTAAAGTCCACCGCAAAATAACGCAACGACGACGGAGCGGTACGTGTCCTGTGGATCGTTCATCGCAGCGCACACTGTGCTATGGACACGTACCGTACCGCCTTAAATGTCTTCCCAACTAGCCAATTACGCCAAAGCCTTCCGTTGTCGTTCCGGGGGCGGGGTGAGCATGGAATGTTCCATCTGACTGCGCCGACGACCGAGGGGAGTCAAACTGAGGGATCTTCGTGCACTACCCGCACCAGCGCGAGGAGTAGCCGGCGCTCGACGACGAGACGATGTGACCGTGGTCACCTGACGTATGTAGGATGTCCTGGCGACGTTACCGACCAACTCCATGGGCAGGTTGATGGCACGGAGTTGTCGTGCGAATGGCTGCCATCCCGTCGGATCGGTCTTTCTCTTACTCAACAGATCATTCACGAGATCCACCACGTTACTTCCGGTAACCGGCACACCCTCGTGGATCAGTTCGCCATGAGCAGTCCACGCGATATCTCTTTTGAGATGCTCCATTAAACGTCTGGCTTTGGCCTGCATGGTCTTGGGAACGGTGTCCACGACGTCGGCCTCTATTCCATTACTAGGAGCTCGTACTGCACCCTCCGCCACCCCCGGCCCCAGCCCCGCCCCCGTCTCGTTCACCGCGACCACGCATACCGGTTCCTTGACGTGTTTATCGGACAAGACGTTGTACCGCTGCAACACCTGATTATACAATGTTACCTAGGTCCTGTCGTCGAGGTCCTTTCTATCGAGGATGGTCATCATCTCTTCATCGAGGGCTTGCACCTTCTTACCTAAGGTATCCGTCGGAGGTGGTGGTGAACGAAGGGTGTCCAACAGTCGCGGGTCTACCAAGGCCATCTTGCGTGCGTGTTCCATCTCTCTACCTCCTGAGCAACACCTCTCGGAGCAAGGGTAGAAAGATCGAACTTGTCAACGGTGCTGGGAAGGCTGATAGGAAGCCCCCGCTCTCTCCCTCGCCGACCTACTGTTGAAGTAAGATGCGTCTCCTCCTGGCGGCGGGTGTTTATCTCTGAGCCAACTCGCGTAATTTCGTCCTGTATTTACTCAAACCGCGCCTCTGTAAATCAGACAATGGAATGTTCTTTTTTAATATGTTATAGGCACACTCGGCCAGTGCACACAGTAGATCAGAGTCGGCGTTGGCGATGATGGCTCTTCTCAGTGTGGTGTTCTTGTACCTGTTCAGAGCCTGTATACACAGGATCTGTCTCTTCACCAGGTCAGACATGGTGCGAATGAAGAGACGAACCACACACGTGGTCTTCTTATACCTTCGGTAGGTACATGTACTGAACACCGTCGTCTGGAAAGATGGTCGTGCGCAGACGCATATCCTCGGGCGTGTCCTGTTTGAGATCGACCAATAGATAACCGTACGGTACCGACGTGCCTTCTTTAAAAGCCTCTTGAACGAACTCGACGCGCCCCGGATACATCTGCCGAGCCAAGTGCGACATCTGCGATGCGTCACGAGGATTCTTGAATACCACAATGTACTGAGAGCTCAGACTGATGGTACGACTCTCCTTGTTTTTATGGAATAGGTTCTGTACGAGACCCGTTCGTCCGTTTCCGCCATGAGATCGTCTATGACGATGAGGTTCTTCGTTGACAAGTCGAACATGGTCGCACTCGGAAATCCTTCCTCGAACCGCACGTCCACCAAGTCCATCGTTGCGTACGTCTATTGCCATTCACCGTAACACCACGTGATTTTTTCGGGAGGTGGATCGATCATCGCAGCAGCGTGACGTAGCATACGCGTTACTTTTGCCGCATCCCGTCGGTCCGGCGACGATGCACGTGAAGGGATGTTTCTTTCGTGCACCCATGATAGCTTATGACAGACGACCAGAGTGCATCGCCTTATCTACACGTCCACTGGACCCGTGGTCACCGCGTTTGGCGTAGAAGTAGGTGAGGGCCGCCCGTTCCTGTACGTACGTCAACACGGTCGAGTGATGCACCCGGAACCCACGGTTCGTTCCACCTCCGCTCCGACGGTTGGCGAGCTCCTCCAGGAAGGCGTCCTTGTCGATTGTGTTGTGACGTTTGCTCAGTCCTTTGATGCTGTAATTGTTGGTGGCTCCGAAGCAATAGTACGTCTTGCTGCACAACCCCACGAACCCGTCACCGGACCACTCGACCTTGAACAGACCCGGTGTCCTCTTGTCGAACGCTCTGCGCGTCTTACAGCACGCCTCGTCCCCGGTCCACAGGCGATCGGCGAGTCGAAAGCGTACGTACTCGTTCCGATGTTCGTCACAACATTCGGACGGGAGCCATTCGGAACGATGTCGGAAATAATGTTCTCGTAGTTCCGGGATCACGAGGGTATCGACAGACTCACCAGCCAATGCCAAATAGGCACTATCTGTATCCATCTCGCAGTACTGGAACAGAGGGCTCTCCAGGTATCTGTTGATAAAGTCGTAATAGAACTGCAACATGCGCATCTTGGCGTACTGCAGAACAAAGAATCCCACGTGTACGGGCAGGGAGTACGTGACGGTTTTCTTGTTCATTTCTATCTCGTACGCACCGTCGACGACGATGTCGAGTTGTCGGAATCGTCTATCGTTGATCATGAGCGATGCCGCCTTCTCCGTGCAGTAGTTGACGTCACGATGTCTGTCAACGTTGGTGATGGTCTTTCCGTAGCCCGAGTTCCCCAGCAACTTCATGGAGTCCGCGATGATGGTTTTGTGTCGGTGGACGTCTCCCTCGCGACGGGCCGTGGACACTGCATCGCCGAACCGCCGGAAACACGGTATCGCATCGTACTCGATGACCTGGTAGACGTGCATCACCTCGAGACCGTGGTCCAGATACCATCGCAACAGGGGCGTTGTGAGCAATATCTTATCGCCACGATAACTGCCCACGAGCATACGCTGCGGAGTCGTCATGATGTTGTACTCGTCGGCGTATTGGCGCATGAGCGGACCGAGATCCTCGCGTATCAGACGGATGTTCTTGAATACGGGCTGCATCTCGGCAAAGTGCTCACGCAATTCTTCCGGTAAGCAAATGTCGCACTCGATCATGCCGAACACGGTTCCGGCACGCACACCGCTCAGCATCTGTTGCGACGTCATCGTCCACTGCGCGTGACGGCGTCGGGGAAATGCAGCATCCAGACACTTTTTTTACGGCCGGATCTCGTCTCATCTCTTTCCACTCGCATTCCCACAGCTCGACGACCTTGACAAAGTGACGTAGGTAGGCGGTGTTCTTTCGGGTCTCGGCGAGCAGTTGCGCCATGGGTTTCCCGTTGACGGCGTTCACCTCTTCTCGGGTGCACGGGCAGCCATGGAAAAAACAACCTTGGAACTGATAAGCCGTGTTCGTCTCACTGCACCACCCGTCCACCAGACGTTTCCCTATTCTCTTCTCTCGCCTGTTGATCTGATGTCGTATGGAACGTCCCGTGCGTTCGGATTCCCACGTCAACCATTATGCAGCCATCTGTCCGTACAGCTGCGCAGATTCGGGGCGGAAGTTGTTCTCTGCCCGTCGTCGCGTGTACCATCCCATAGGCATGTATTGCATGAGCGTCCACAAGTACAGCGCATTCGCATCGTATCCGACGATCGACCGACACGGACGAGCGGTCTCTCGGTACTCGTTCTGACGTAGCGTGGTGACCCTTTTCTCGTGATAGCGGTGAAAAATGATCGAAGGACCGCCAACCACGTTATCTTTGACGAGGTCATGAAGTTCATTATTCTTCTCGTTGAAGATGGTAAAGTAGGTTTTCTCTGGAAGGTCGTTGAACAGGTACAGCAAGGTCAGACCAGGTACGCTGATGCCTTGCTTGAACATGTCTATATCACGTTGCTGGTAGAAGGCAAACTGTCTGTCGATGGCCTGTAGAAAGTGAACCACGTCCCTAAAGTTGTACCAGACGAGAAAGTCTCGCAAAGTCGTCATACCGTTGTCACGCCAGGCTTCTTGACAACTGACGTAATCCTCGTCGGAAATATCTTCGTTCTTCAGTCGACTGAAGAAGGCCTCTTCCGGTGGAAGAGCGGTGTCGTCGAGTCTCTCCAGACAGTCCATGTACTCATACGGGAAATGGCCTTTCGTCACCTCGCATCCGTACGCTTTCAGATACTTGTCGTAGCTGAACCCGGGGGGGCTATGTATTTGGTCATGTCTAGGAATTTCAGCTGATCCGTCGACGCATGAACGTGTTGTTGCCTTTGATGACGAAAAATTACCCGATACCATCGTTCTCTTCTTCTTTCTCTTTGTCCTCTTGCTCCCTCTCTTCTTCCTCTTCTTGTTCCTCTGTCTTTGAAGTGGACAGGAAGTAGGGTATGAGGAACTGTTTTATGGCATCGACATCATACTTACCCGAATTGAACCCAATGATGGGTAATTTATGCATCCATCCATAAAGGTGTCCCATCAGCGTTTTGTATGGATTGGTTGCTGGTCGAGATTCCTTGTCGGTGGCTGACCGTGCAGCGTCCTCCCGTTCGTTCCAGTTCGTCAGCGCTTCTACAAGTTGTTCCAACACATCCTCGTATGAGTCTTTGATGTTGTCGTATTCGGCTTCACTCATTGCTCGCAAGATATCCATCATGGCGCTCACCAACTTGTTGGTGTCTCCGTCCGTGACGAGACATTTCACTTGCTCGTGCCCGGGCACGTTGGATGCCACGCTGACGCTCAGCGGGACGTGACGTGCTACCCAGTGAAACTAGTCACTGTCCGACGGAAGTTGTTCCGTTTCGAACCAACACTCAAAGTCAAAGGTGGCTCGGTACAGATAGTACAGCAACGATTCGGACACTCGGATGTTCTCGTCGTCCAGCCGTTCGAATACTGATGGAGTCGAATGGTACACGCCGCCAGGATAGACTCGACGTACACCCCCCGTACACGTGCTCTCGTGTTCGCGTAGCTTCGATGCGTTTTTCCACAACGAGTCACCGCATTTCCGACGTTTGTGTGTATGTGTGTGTGTGTGTGTGTGTGTGTGTGTGTGTGTGTGTGTGTGTGTGTGTGTGTGTGTGTTTGTGTGTGTGTGTGTGTGTGTGTGTGTATGTGTGTGTGTGTGTGTTACATTATTTCATCCCACGTACTGAATCCGTTAATTTGGTCTTTGATATACGTTTGCCATCGTAGTGTGCTCATAGCGTGACTTATGGTACGACATACAGCTTTTGTGACTTTATCTAAACTCATTTTTGACTTGTATCCTGTTGACATGATCAAATTGGTGACCCCTTCTTCTATAAGAATTACACACGCTGCTGGTTTCATAAATTGTGCAGGTAGCGGTGTCGACGACGATGACGACGATGAGGCGGATGGAATGTGTTCTACGAGGATGATCTCCTCCTCTTCATCCGTCTGTGTCAACGGAATGCGTGGAGGGTACGCCGGACTGAACTAGCACGGCGGAGATGACGCTGGGCTGGCATACGACGACTGTATTTCGTCGGAAGAGGAGGACGATTCTACAGGTGGTGGTGGTAACGTCATCGTTGGCGTCACCGATACTCGACACCGTTTCGTATCGAGCACCCGTCGCAGATCGTTGTCTTCTAATCGTTTGCGTGGTGCTGCCTTCGCACTCTCCTAGCCCCCTCCTCCTCCACCTCCTCCTCCTCGTCCCCACGTTCTTCCACAGCATACGCATATAGCACTTGTTCTAAGCCACTACGTACCTATCAAAAGGAACAAAGGCATGTTTAATCATCACAGGCATCAACCGTACCACCGTTTTCACTCTTTATGCTGTCTTTGACCTTCTGTAAGATATCCATTCGCCATTGCAATTTCGCACACCTCTCTTCCACAGCATAGACAGACCACCGCAAGATATGAAGGAACAACCCGGACGACGGCATATAATACTCATCGACCGACAGATTTAGTATGCGCACCACCTCATCACGCAAATAACGAACGCAGCCCGCGTCGAACGCTGTATCGAACGCTTATTGGTTTAACATGGCTTCCGCACGATTGTAAATTCTATCGATACCCTGCACCGTTGCCTGCATGTCAGCGCTGCTGCTGCTGCTGCTGCTGCTGCTGCTGGATATGACAATAGCAGCGTTTTCTGTACCTTCCCTCTCGTTGTCTGATGGTATGAGACTGCTTGGTACGGGAGTCGAACAAGTGGATGGTGTGGATGGGAATAGTATCTTTATATTTTGTTCGTAAGTATCATTGCACTAACTTTTCGTTGCTATCACATAGCGTCTGTTCGTCTGCATTGATGACGTCAGCAGCAGTAGCAGCAGCAGCTTCCTCTGTGTTAATTTCCTACAATGTTAATTAGACAGCTGCTACTTCCAGTTCTGACACCGTTGAATTTAACAAGATTTAACAAGATTTGCCATCCAAGCCAAAGGCCCAGATGGCAAGTGGACAAGGAAGCCATTGGCTTATCGAGAGTCCAACAATGTCCATCTACTTATAACCCGCCCTCCTGAGATATGTGTCAACCTTGTTTTTAAACATATTCACGCTGCTAGCAGTTACACAATCTGTAGACAATTTGTTCCATTCATTTATTGTCCTCTGTGAGAACGAGTGCTTCCTGATGTCCAATCTACATTGATCCTTTACTAATTTTACCTCATGTCCTCTAGTTCTGCTATCCTTCTTGAGTGAGAAAAACATATTTCTATCAATATTTTCATACCCATTCAATATCTTAAAAACTTCAATCTGATCTCCTCTTAACCTCCTTGTCTCTAGAGTTGTTAATTAACATACTCGGCCGTTACACGTTTCTTAATGGTGGCCGCAACGACAGCTCGGCATAGCGGTCGGTCTCTGACGTCATACTGACGTAGGCATTGGCACTGAACCCAAAAAACTTTGCCGCTATTTGATCAAATATTGTTTCCCACACTTCACATCCTTCCCAATCCACTAGTAAGACTCGCACGGCGAACCTGTACGTACTACGTGGGCACTCTTTGCCATTGGTGAATGGAGCAATAAAACCCATTACCTTCTGGCTGCACACCTTTCAGACAGTGCTTACAGGACGTGTGCACTATGTATTTATCCTGTGTGGCACAGTTTACGAGTGTTAACGGACGTTTAAAAATATGTGTACCATTACTTACTTCTGTCTGAAGCCGAGACAGGTTCTTCACTGGCGTATTGTCGACGTAGTGCTGGGCGGCCATGACGCTTCTTGCTTCGGCGAGAGAGATGTTCGTTGTCAGCGATATGTGAGGGGTTATGACGCAGTGGTCTGGCAACGCAGCTTATAAAGGGCTGATACTGCCGCTGGCGCGCATTCTTATCTCAGACGTTACTCCAACGTTCTGCCGCGTGATGTCTAGCTGGTTATCTACATTGCACTTCGCCTACCGCGTGATGTCTGACTTCATACGATCACCTCGTGACAAGTCTGCCCACGATTCGTAGAGGGGCCGGAGGGGCTCTGCTGTTTGCGAATTAACTCGCGTACGTTCATAAGTATTCGTCAAAGCATATTTTGTCCTGGCTGCCCACTATAGCTCAGTGCACTCCAATATCCTTCCCGGCTCTTTACCCATTCCTTCAATTGAGATTGTTGCGTGCCTAACAGTCCCTTACGTAGCGGTGCGTCGCGAAATTTAACGGCGACTAACGCATACATTACAGAATATCTCTGTTTGTTCCATTTTGCGCATAACGGTACCTTCTCTCGAATGTTCTTGCTGAGGTATTTCGCTTGTAGACCAGTCCGTGTGGCTAGCATTTTTCTGCTGTCTCCGCATCTCCATGGTGTATACATTTTTTCCACATGTATGCAGCTTCGCGTGTTCTAAAAACGTGATTCCACACGTGTATCCTGCATACATAGAAATTGGACATATATCCAGTGTCTGTACATTTAATATATATATATATATATATATATCTATCTATATATATATATATATATATATATATATATATATATATATATATATATATATATATATATATATATATATATATATATACACACACGGTTTATGTAATGCTACTCGAGAACGCATCGGCCTCGGTTTTTTTCCACTTGATGGAAGTGTTCTGTGCTTCGGTGACACTTCTCTGACAAGTTTATCGTGTTTGTGATGGATCGGTTATTGTTTCCGGGCTTATGTCAGCTGTCTGGTGCATTTTAGCGGGTTATATATAAGAGTGTTAAGACCATGGCATAGTGTGCACTGTAATGAACGATAAACAGAACACCTACCGCTCCGTCGTCGTTGTGATATTTTGCGGTGCACTTTACTTACTTGCTGACGCTATAGCCCGAAGTCTTATTCTTCACACAGCAGATCGTCACGATGCCTGGAGTAGCAGTTGCGTTGTTCACCGATATATTCGTGGTCTTCCAGCTCTTGGGATCGGTCCTGTTCAAACTGATAGATCGTTTGTGAGTATTTATCATACATATACATGTAGCGCGCGTTGTTGTTTGGACGAATATTAAATACATAACGCTCCGCGCGACCTACTTACGCGCACTGTCTTGCCGGGCACTACAGGCCTAGCGCCGTGCGCGCACTGACTAGGCACTGCTAGCGATAAAAAACCATGCGTCTGTCTCAAGTTCGAATTCCGTCTATCGTTGCTTCGTTACGCCTGTTCTCACGTTTCCTACTCTCTCTCTCTCTCTCTCTCTCTCTCTCTCTCTATATATATATATATATATATATATATATATATATATATGGATCGCTCCACTCGACGCTGTCTACTTGACGAGTTTAACGATGTGGCGTGAACTGTACATATACTTAATCATGTTGCTTTATCTTAACTTCTTTTAAAATATTAAAATATAATTTTAATTATGGCATGAACAATTACATATAATACTATTTTAACACACACACACATATATATATATATATATATATATATATATATATATATATATATATATATATATATTTATATATATATATATATATATACTTTTAATTATGTTTATTACAATTATACAATTGCGTTGTTTTAAATATATTAAAATTTGCTTGTAGTCTTATTCAATTACGTGTTGTGTCGATTTCTAACTACGCTAAGAAAAGAAAGATGACCACATTTCACCTTACTAACGAATCGTAACCGAGCCGTCGAATGTCCATACATTCAGCGAATAAAATGTAGGCATGCATGTAGGCTATACAATACATATTACATCATCACATTATATTTAAACGTTTTTTATTTTATGACGTATTATATCCAACGCCTATATATATTTACTGGCTATATTCAGTACCGCGTCAATACCACACGTGCAACTAACAAAAGAAAGATGACCACATTTCACCTTGCTAGCAAATCGTAACCGAGCGGTCGGATGTCCATACATCCAGCGTATAAAATGTAGGTATACATGTAGGCTATACAATACATATCACATTATATTTAAAAGTTTTAATTTTATGACGTCTTATGTCCAACGCCAATACATATACTGGCTATATTGCCTTAGTCCCACGTCAATACCACACTTGCAACATTGTCACTAATTCAGCCTGCGGTTACAACTTTTTTCACTGATAAAGACGGCGCGGTTGCAACATTGTTACTACTTAGCATCCTTTGATCTCACAGTACGGCTTACAGCTGGATAGACGGTTGGGGTTAGAGTTAACTCCAGTCGTTAGGGAGTCAGTTAGATTTAGGGTTAGCTCACCACTTGGACTCGGAGTAGTGGTCACTCTCTCCGGGTCAGGTTAGGGTCAGGTTCAGGGTTCACCGCAGACGACAGAAGGTTAGGGTTACACAGCCGTCAACAGGTTAGGGTCACAGTATATAGTAGTATAGAAATAAGTCTTTAATCTTTATTAATACAGTTCAAATTTAAGGACACACACACGCATGCACATTACATCATGACAATAATTAATAGGACAAGTCGATGAGAAATAGCAGCGCTACCCCGCTAGTATTATGAACATGCGCGATTGAGCGATAGTGCTGCACAATTAAAAGATCGGTAACAATTCGACAAATGTCGAGTTGTTATTTAACCTATAGTTTATATTTTGTTAAATTGTCGATAACAGAAATCGCAATGTACACACGCACGCACGAAAAGCAACAACAATAACTACAGCGCATGTAAAACGGGAGCACGGCACTATTACGCATCCTTGTTAATTCTTGCCCGCCTTGCCCGCATTTTAGGGTGCCTCCAGACTCTCTTCTCGGCCAATTCACGAAAGCGGGCGAGAGTCGGTTAAGTGAGACTACCGCCACACTATCATAAGGGCACGGACCACAGAATGCATCCGCCATTACAACGATAAATAGGTCCGTGCCCATAATGCCTATCAGAATAGCTGTATTTACAATTACATGCTCTTAATTTTTAGGGTAGGTAGATTTTCTTTCTTTTAATATGTTCCTGGGGAACTTATTTTATAGTAGGTAGGCATTTGAGTATTTTCTTCGTCAATTGTTTTTTTTCGAGAGTGAAATCTAAGCACGCACGCACACACCATATGACAATTGAGAAGAAACTGCGCCAACTAGTATGAATTTATCGACGATATTTGACTGAATTGATGTTTCGATGCAATGATGGTACAATCACGATACTGTGGTGAAAATGCAGTTCAGTTGGGTTAATTGCGCTCTTACCGAGCAATCGCACTAAAAATTACAGAAAGTCGGTCATCTCTAGTTATCTCCAGGTTCCAACATGAAGAGGCATCATCACGTTTCGAGCGACCAGACTTGTTGGCAAGTCACAAGTTTGCGAGTCAAGTATCAAGTCAACGACCTCCAAGTCAAGTCTCGAGTCATCTGCCTGAATTCAAAGTCAAGTCGCAAGTCATGAAAATGCGCGACTCGAGTCAGCCCCTACGCCTACGGCTCCAGGCAACAAGTCTGATATTATGTGCTGTATGTTATGATGTGGAACATTATCCTGACAGGCCGTTCATTAATTATTTTATCTGTTTACTGTTTCTGCGTCAGCTTATTAGCAGCATAAAACAACACATAAAGGATATCATACTACACTCATTAATATGACGTTCCGAGTTCTATATAAAAATCACTGGTGACCATATAAAGTTATTGTGCCACCTGTTGCAAAGTAGCCACAGTTCCATTGTAAACACGACATAAATGCGAGGTTTCGTGATATTTTGTTAAGTAAGAGCTATTCGCATGGAAGAAACGTCAGGTGACGTTTGAAGCACTGTCCACATTTAATTGTGTAGGTACTGGCGAGAAGAAAAGCTGCTTTCATGCTAACATGCACGCACGCACGCACGCACGCACGCACGCACACACGCACGCTGGGAATGATTACTTTATACTCTGATTGCAGTCACATGTAGAAACGTTATTTAAAACATTCCAAACTCGCCAGTAGTCGTGTTAGATGCAACAAATTATCAGCTAGTGTGCTGCAAGCTATCTGGCTCGACAAATTTTTACCCCAATGAAAAATCTGCTAGTGTGCTGGTGGTTTAAGCCCATCCAATTAATATAGATATAATTGATGCTCGTTTTATGCTTAATTCATTACGATCATGCTGAATGTAGAACGCAGAGTACCAGAGTTTGAAATAGCAGCACCTCGTAGCTAGTGTGGTCTAAAATTATTGTCAGTGGATTATGGCTCCTGGCCCATGAAACTGGATCAGGTTTGCAATGCTTAATTAAATAAACAACATATCTGATTTAATTGTGATGCCACAATGACTAATTTGGATGAAATCTCAAACAATTTCGTAATTTTAAAGTTGTTTTAGTCAACAAAATTGATCAGAATTGGTTACATATTTGTAATTGAGGTTACAATTTTAACTGTACATTGTTGAATGTGTGGTGTAGTCTTAGCTTTACTTAAATAAACATCATTTTAACTGTACATTGTTGAATGTGTGGTGTAGTCTTAGCTTTACTTAAATAAATATAATTTTAACTGTACATTGTTGAATGTGTGGTGTAGTCTTAGCTTTACTTAAATAAACATGATTTTAACTGTACATTGTTGAATGTGTGGTGTAGTCTTAGCTTTACTTAAATAAATATAATTTTAACTGTACATTGTTGAATGTGTGGTGTAGTCTTAGCTTCACTTAAATAAACATCATTTTAACTGTACATTGTTGAATG
Organism: Lamellibrachia columna; assembly: GCA_963662155.1. Classification (NCBI taxonomy): domain Eukaryota; kingdom Metazoa; phylum Annelida; class Polychaeta; order Sabellida; family Siboglinidae; genus Lamellibrachia; species Lamellibrachia columna. The sequence goes on from OY759264.1 coordinate 50,301,461, forward strand.
TGTGGTGTAGTCTTAGCATCACTTAAATAAACATCATTTTAACTGTACATTGTTGAATGTGTGGTGTAGTCTTAGCATCACTTAAATAAACATCATTTTAACTGTACATTGTTGAATGTGTGGTGTAGTCTTAGCTTTACTTAAATAAACATCATTTTAACTGTACATTGTTGAATGTGTGGTGTAGTCTTAGCTTTACTTAAATAAACATCATTTTAACTGTACATTGTTGAATGTGTGGTGTAGTCTTAGCTTCACTTAAATAAACATCATTTTAACTGTACATTGTTGAATGTGTGGTGTAGTCTTAGCGTCACTTAAATAAACATCATTTTAACTGTACATTGTTGAATGTGTGGTGTAGTCTTAGCTTCACTTAAATAAACATCATTTTAACTGTACATTGTTGAATGTGTGGTGTAGTCTTAGCTTCACTTAAATAAACATCATTTTAACTGTACATTATTGAATGTGTGGTGTAGTCTTAGCTTCACTTAAATAAACATCATTTACTGAGAATGACCTGATACAAATTAAGCAATAGCCTACCGGTCAAACGTGTGAACATGGTCCACAATGTATTGTCCATTCGGATAAGCACCAATTTTCATAAGCAATACTCTTAAGAAATATGTATCATCTTGTGAACTGGCTCATTCCTGGTGAATGTCTCATTCTCGCTTAATGTCCCATTCCAGCCAAATGTCTCATTCCAGCAAAATATGTCATTCCAGTCAAACATCTCATTCTTGTTGAATGTCTCATTCAAACCTAATGTTTAATTCCAACTGATGTCTCATTTGAACTCAATGTTCCTTCTAGTTCAATGTCTCATTACAACTGATGTCTCATTCTATCAGTGTTCCATTCCTGCCAAATGCCTCATTCTAGTGAACCGTCTCATCCAGCTGAATGTCCCATTCTATGTACACTGTTGGTGGTGCTGCCATCTACCCACGTTCACAGATCAAGTCAATCACCTGTAAACAGAACATACAGATCAGCCAGTGTACACTACAGCTACTTAGGCATCATAAACAGAACATACAGATCAGCCAGTGTACACTACAGCTACTTAGGCATCGTAAACAGAACATACAGATCAGCCAGTGTACACTACAGCTACTTAGGCATCGTAAACAGAACATACAGATCAGCCAGTGTACACTACAACTACTTAGGCATCATAAAAGTCTCGGTTTCTCATCAGTGTGTGAATTTGAAAATAGGTGCAACAAAACTTTTTTATTGTCTTCTAAATATGTTTTTTCCAAGCAACAAACAATAAGCAAGATCCGAATCACGCTCAAGGGCACTTTTTGTACATTTCTGCAGAGGGTGTAATAAGTACACTTGGTATCTCCATCAGCATACCAAAGAAACCTGATCCCTCATTTACTTTTAGAAAACGTTCTGATGAGAAGCTGGGATTTTATTATATGTCACCTTACATATAAAAATGGTATAAGGCACCTAAGTGTGGATAGCACTAAATAAAGCAACATATTGTTAACATGATTATTAATTCATTACACAATAATAATTATAATATGTTAATATATCTGGTTTAGTTACTTAAATCCTCGTCAACTTGAACTCAGAGGTGTAGCAAATTAGAATTGTTAAGCATGATATTGTAAACAGGGACGCATGAGTCATCATCAGCAGAGGTTAAGGGGCTGGCAAGGATTTAGGGGGAAATGCAATTTTGAAAATAATGCCGTTTATTAACTCTATGGCTCAGATGTCACCAGTCATTTTCAAAACACATACGTAAACGATTTTCTAATCATACATGCAAATGAAATGTGTTTTATTTGAACTATCCTCCCAAAGTGGTACCCCAGTCAGTTTTAAAAGATATATATTTCTGATAACCACAATGAAATTCTACAAGTTTATACGACAATGAACAAGATTGTTTGTATGACAATGAACAAGTTTGTTTGTATGACAATGAACAAGTTTGTTTGTATGACAATGAACAAGATTGTTTGTATGACAATGAAAAAGTTTGTTTGTATGACAATGAACAAGTTTGTTTGTATGACAATGAACAAGATTGTACGACAATGAACAAGTTTGTTTGTATGACAATGTACAAGATTGTATGACAATGAACAAGTTTGTTTGTATGACAATGAACAAGTTTGTTTGTATGACATTGAACATACGTTATCATCTTGTTGATTCATGCAAGACAGCGACACCAACTACATCACAGAAGGGGTGTAGTACAGCCACCCCAGTGAAGTCATGTGACCATAATATAACTTACACTATTCTCCATGGTGATGGGGTCGAGGCAGCGATGTAGGGCGCTGCCAACAATCTCATCCAACAGGAAGTGCACCAAACTGTGGAAGATACCAGACATGGAGGAATTAACTTGAAAAGTTCATGAAATTATAATTAGATTTAACAAGATTTAACAAGATTGCCATCTCAAACAACAAGTTCCAGATGGCAAGTGGACAAGGAAGCCATTGGCTTATCGAGAGTCCAACAATTTTCTCATCTATGTGTAGCCCGCCCTTATCAACTATCTGTCAATTTTATGTTTAAACATATTCACACTACTAGCATTAACACAATCATTTGGCAGTTTGTTCCATTCATTTATCACCCTCTGTGAGAAAGAGTACTTTCTCATGTCCAACCTACATTGCTCCTTAACTAATGCTGCTTTGTGTCCTCTGGTTCTAATGCCTTCTTTAAGTTTGAAGAACATATTCCTATCAACATCCTCATAACCATTCACTATTTTAAACACTTAACAATTAACTAAGGCATTGTCCAGGTAAATTAAATTAACCTGACAAATTGTCCAAGTCAATTAAAATTAAATTAACCTGACAAATTCTTTAATTAAGATTTAACACTAATTGAATTTAGTTAATAAATAAACTAAGTGTTAGTAAATATGATGAGTACATTAATGTTTAACGTTTTTAATTAAATTAACCTATCAAATTCTTCAATTAAATTAAATTAACAAATAACTTTAATTAAATTAAATTAAACATTGGTAAAATTGCAGATTAGAGTCATATGTAACTGCTTTTTGTAAGTTTAAGCACTTGATGCAAGTCATCATTGAAATAATACACATAAATTGTTTACAGATATGAGTTTACTATATCATGTTAATGTCATGGTAGAACAATTCAGAGTTGTGTGTCTCCTTGAGACTCCCATTCAAATGCCTGAATCTGATCACTTTCCCCTTCCCAGTTGAAAGTCTTATTATGCCTTAAGCAGCATATTTCAGCCACTTAAGGAGGTGAAGTGAATGTTTAGTTACACTAGCTTACACTAAATGTTTAGTTACACTAGCTTACACTAAATGTTTAGTTACACTAGCTTACACTAAATATTTTCCAGTAAAGAAGCCACAGTGATGTTCTCTGGAGAGTGGTTTGCCACTCAATTCGTTGACTGTTTCCATCTTTCTCCAACAGGTAGAAAAGCATATCAGGTGAGCAGCAAACAGGTAATTAAATAATTCTAAATAACTACCTTTGCGGTTTTTTAAATACGTCGCCAATTGACGTCAGTGTAAGACCATGGCTGCATAGATGACAATGGAAGGCTTTATTATTAATAATAAGATACTCACTTCTCGTCGGAGACAAACCTCCACAGGTATAGTTGTAGGTAGTGAGCATCAACCTGAATCTGTTGCAGGCCGTAGCGGCCAAATGTCCGCAGACGCACACACTCCAGGAATGTCTGCAGTCACAATAACACATCCATGTCAAACAGACGCACACACTCCAGGAACGTCTTGCAGTCACAATAACACATCCATATCAAACAGACGCACGCACTCCAGGAACGTCTGCAGTCACAATAACACATCCATGTCAAACAGACGCACGCACTCCAGGAACGTCTGCAGTCACAATAACACATCCATGTCAAACAGACGCACGCACTCCAGGAACGTCTGCAGTCACAATAACACATCCATGTCAAACAGATGCACACACTCCAGGAACGTCTGCAGTCACAATAACACATCCATGTCAAACAGACGCACGCACTCCAGGAACATCTGCAGTCACAATAACACATCCTGGTCAAACAGACGCACGCACTCCAGGAACGTCTGCAGTCACAATAACACATCCATGTCAAACATACTAGGATTGCAATGACGAGCCAGTACATGCTGGGATTGTAGTGATATGCCAATGCATGCTGGGATTGCAGTGATAAATTAGTGCATGCTGGTATTATAGTGATATGCAAATGCATCCTGGGATTGTTGTGATAAGCCAATGCCTCCTGGGATTGTAGTGATAAGCAGGGTTGAAAAATCCTGATTTTTTTTATAGAAAAAAATCGATTTTTTTGAAATTTAAATCAGATTTTTTTTATTTATTTGATTTTTTTTATTTATTTGATTTTTTTGAAATCTGGTATACACAATGTCATAAAATATTTTACTTTCAGGTTATCTGGTGTCAATACAGCTACACAAGTGTGCGCACTTTGTGTTTTGTATTAAAAAACACACAAAACTTTGTTGATCTCGATGCTTGTAAACAATTATTTGTGTTAAATTCATATAAATCAGCGATTAAAAAAAACGGAAGTAAAAAAATCATAAATCAATGATTTTTTTGGAGCAATTTAAATCATGATTTAAATCAATGATTTAAATCAAATGATTTAAATCAAACAACCCTGGTGATAAGCCAATGCATCCTGGGATTGTAGTGATAATCTGATGGATTGTAGTAATAAGCCTGTGCATCCTGGGATTGTAGTGAAAAGTTGATGCATACTGGGATTGTAGTGATAATCCAATGCATGCTGGGATTGCAGTGATAAGCTAGTGCATGCTGGTATTGCACTGCACAGCCATAATGAAAACAGATAGAACAGTGAACAGATAGTGCTGGCTAAGGACAGATACACATTAGCCAGGTTACAGGACAGCTAAGGACATATACACATTAGCAAGTTACAGGACAGTGGCCACATGAAATTCATGGTGCAAATAGTTTTATGACTGACATAAACCAGATTAATTACTCAATGCTGTGTTCAAACACATTTAGCTTAAATTAGGTAGTCAGGAATACTTTTTATTTTTATTATGGATTTTCAACAATGTTCAGAGGTGAGACGACTAAACTAAAATAACAAGTGAAATCTGAATAATTCTGGATTAACCTTTACATTTGCTTTGGCACGTAACAGGAATATGGAATTAGCTCGGTCAAACTTCTGTGCGTGAACAGAGATTAACTTTAGACAAGATGTCCCCACCTTGAGACTGATCTTGATGATTCCAGTGAGCACTGACACTTTCGAGAACTCAACAGTGCTGAAGATCTCAATCCGCTCAGAGAACAACTTCTGTATGTTACTCATTAGGCTGTTGTCTATGGTGCTGTAACAGTCGTCAAGGTGACACATGAACACTGAATGATAAAACATGACCATGCATGCATGCAAAAAAGGTCACACAGAATTCAGAATATTTGACTAGGTGGTTTGGCACTTACATACATAATACTTAATATCCATAAAATGATGCGAGAATATCCGTATGGAATTTGATAGCTATAAATATTTCTAAACGGAGCAGTTGCTGTCACATCTGTCATGAATGCAGTATTATGTACTCTTTAAAGCCTGCTGAAACAATAGGAATGAGCTATGCCCATCCATTTACACACTCATCAAACTATCATGCAAGAAGTAGAAGTCGGGCGCAGTATAGTATTTAGAAGGTCATACAGGAAGCTGGTGAGGAATCGGTTAAAGTGGGCAGGACACATGGATTGAATGGAAGGGGAACAGTTAATGAAGAGAGCGGGTGAGCTCAGAGTGGAGGGTAAAAGGAGACGAGGAAGACTGAGACGGGAGGACTGAACAGATTTGGTGGGAATGGGAGGGCAGTGGAGAATGACAGTGAGGGATGGGGGGAGTGGAGACGGCAGTGAAACGAGAACAGTGGCAGAAGGAAAAAAAAAATCAACAACCAGTATCGATGCAACCCTCACCCCGAACTTCAGGGGTAAAGAGCAAAGCAACATAACTCCAAGGTTTAAATCCCTGCACTGACCTGGGTGTGAAACTCCAGTTCGACCGGGTCGCTGGGCGTGAGGTGTAGCTACGTTTGGTTGAGTCGCTGCTGCGGTCGCGACGCACGCCCTCCTCGTAAAGCCGACCCACCTCGCTGTCAATACATGTCACATCCTCCACCACCCGCTTCATGACTGCACGCACATTGCGCGGCTCGATCGTGTTGAGCCAGTCACGTGTCTCGACACTTTTACGCAGCATCTGTAGAAATATTTTTTTTTAATGTGTGTCAATCAGTGTGTGATGACAACGACAGAGTAAGCTAAGTCATGTGTGACGATGACAATTATGATGACATGAGAGTTACAATTACATATGCAACTATGGTAAATAAGTATCATAATATCATAATAGTTTTGTTTAGTAAGTAAAGCCTATATTTCACAATAGCAACAATGTGATGTTTATAATAATAATGTGTGCTTGTTCTACTGTCACAGATTATTGATAATTATTATGGTGTATTTATTTTATACTAGTAGAAGTGCAGACAAAATGAGAACTGCTGAACATTAAAAACCAATTCTGAACAATATCATTGACACAACAAACAAACAATAAAGATATTTTCAAAGAACATGTTTTAGATTTCCTATAAATTATAGTATTTTTATGCAACCAGCAAAGATTTAAATGAAGGTAGGCAATAACATACATGTATTTGTCAGACACATTCATGAATGGATTATCCCTTCTACAACAAAAGACCATGTCAGCCTGACCAACTGTTGTAGCTGCCATCTTCAAATCTTCAGCCCCTCTGATAACAGAACACGAATAAAATCTGAGTCATGACACCAAATTTGTCAGGAATTAAAAATAAACGCAACCCCCACCTGCGATATCATGAGACCCTGCACCCTCACGTAGCAGTTGAGAAGTTTCTGGGCCGCGTCCTTCAGCTCAGAACACAGTTGAGAGCAGGACGTCCCTCGGGTCGCGTCATCAATCATGAACTGCTCATCAGCTAATGTCAGCTGTCAACATGTCACATAATTTACACATATAACTCTTACATATACGTGGGCATCACTATTGTATTGATTTATGAATTTGATCATAATAATTTTATCAATGTTGTATTTTAAGCCCCTCTGAACAGATTGTATTTCTGGTTATATGGTGCTATATAAATAAAGGTTATTACTATTTGCTATTTATGTCACACTTTCATATAGCAGTTTTTTTAAGATATGCAAACAAATGGTTATAAAATAATAAATGTTAGAGTTTTGCCTGCTAACAACGTTCTTATTTATAAAATAATACTACCTTCCTCACTCTATATTCTTTCGTCTTATATATTTTGAAAACAATTCGTAAATCCAAATTAATTTATGGGATGAACTATGCATATTGGAATCTCAGCATTTAGTCAATATTGGCTTGAACACAGAAACCACACTGCACTATTGGCTTGAACACACAAACCACACTGAACTATTGGCTTGAACACACACACACCACACTGCAGTATTGCAACAGCATATGGTTTCCAACCAGGGCTTTCAATTAAAATTTTCAGTTACAATTATATTTTTCCTAATTACAATAAAGATAATTATAATTATGATTAATAAAGAATGTTGCTTTGAAACGTTGCAGTTTTCCAGTTCAACATAGTTATGTAGAGATGGAATTGTTTACTTTGTTGACTACGTGGATTATAAAAGCTGTTCAACAACAAGTTATATCAAGGACAATACAAAAACATGTTTAAAAATATGTATTTTTTATTTGTGACACAATTGGATTATAGTTAAGCAATATAAGGTGTATCAATTATGTGTCGACCTTGTTTAAAAACAAGGTTGACACATGTCTCAGGAGGGCGGGTTATAGGTAGATGAACATTGTTGGACTCTCGATAAGCCAATGGCTTCCTTGTCCACTTGCCATCTGGGCTTTGGTTTGGATGGCAAATCTTGTTAAATTAAATAATATATAATGAGGTATATCAATTACAAAGTTAAATCACAATTACATAAATGTTTCAATTACAACTTTGTAATTGCTTACAATTACACAACTACAATTGTACCTGCCCATAAACGCACACTCTACAAGAGAGATAACCACAATTTCTAGAAAAACCTTCACATATTTGTAAATTTGTTACGAAACTATGAATTACTGTCGTCAACCAGCTTTGACAGATGACAATGATATGACATGTCACTCACCACGTAACTGATGGTCGACTGTTCGAGGTTGACACAAAGTCGTGACATAATCAGTAGCAGCGCTGGTGCCGCGATGCCTTTCTCTCTCGCCATCTCGCAGAACTCCTGTTACATGATACGTCACATGACTAACATCAAGGGGTCATGTCAGTGGAGACATTTGTGTAATAGAGTGCATGGTTGAAAGATCATGCCATCAGTGACATTAAAAAAACATGTTTTAACTGTCATAAGCTATGTTATGTTATATTCCTTGCCCCCAAGTAGGTCTAGGCAGCTTCAGCCGTTTAGTCCCAATTAACTTTTTATTCCTCGATTTCAATCTTGATAGTAGGGATTTTTCTATTGCCGCACCAACTCTGTGGAATTCACTCTCTGTTAATGTTAAGTTAGAAGGAAGTATTAGGAGTTTCCATCATTAGTTATAGACCTACTATGGAACCTTGCTTCCCATTTGGCGATCCCCAACCAACTGTTGACAACTTGAAACTGATTATAGATTGTTGATTTTGCCTAACTCTTTATGTTATCACTTTATGTTAGAAATGTTTAAAATAGTGAACGGTTATGAGGATGTTGATAGGAATATGTTCTTCAAACTCAAAGAAGGCATTAGAACCAGAGGACACAAAGCAGCATTAGCTAAGGAGCAGTGTAGGTTGGACATGAGAAAGTACTCTTTCTCACAGAGGGTGATAAATGAATGGAACAAACTGCCAAATGATTGTGTTAATGCTAGTAGTGTGAATATGTTTCAAAATAGAATTGACAGATATTTGATAAGGGCAGGCTACACATATATGAGAAAATTGTTGGACTCTCGATAAGCCAATGGCTTCTTTGGCTATTTGCCATCTGGAACTTGTTGTTTGGGATGGCAATCTTGTTAAATTTATCCTGCCTAAGTACCAGTGCATAATCAGGTATAGTGAAGGTATAAAACTTGACCTACGTTTACTATGGGCCATATTTTGAATACGGCAAGGTTAAGTGATTAATGTGAACGGATATATAAATTAAATATAAAGCTCTTGACATTTGGAAACAGTTACCAGTCACTAATAGAACTCTTCATTTACTATAGATACTAATAAAAGGTGACAATGTAATAAAGAAACACTTTTGTAGAATAGTGGTCTGACACATCAATAATGAAATCGCATTACGCCAGTGATACACAATGCACTCTCCAGTATAGACAGAGAACATGTGATACATACATCAGCAACGACAGAGATGTGTTGGATGAATGCACTCACTAGTATAGACAGAGAACATGTGATACATACATCAGCAACAACAGAGATGTGTTGGATGAATGCACTCTCTAGTATAGACAGCGAACATGTGATACATACATCAGCAATGACAGAGACGTGTTGGATGAATGCACTCACTAGTATAGACAGAGAACATGTGATACATACATCAGCAATGACAGAGATGTGTCGGATCAATGCATTCTCTAGAATAGAAGAGAACATGTGATACATACATCAGCAACGACAGAGATGTGTTGGATGAATGCACTCTCTAGTATAGATACATACATCAGCAACGACAGAGATGTGTCGGATGAATGCAACGACCAGTCCCTCGCGGACATCTTGTGAACAGAACTGGCCACGGAAATATGGCTTCATTGCGAATGTGATGTCTGATGCAATAAATGCCTGAAACATAAGCATACAAGTTTCAGAAATGCAAATGCAGGAGATTTGTGCGTAAATTGGAGGGTCTCGGAGAATTGTGCGTAAATTGGAGGGTCTCAGGGTATAAGAGAATTGTGCGCATCAAAATTACACTAGATCAGCTTTAGTTCCCAATACATTGCACACATACTATTAAATGGTACACTGGCACATTAACATAAATATTGTGGCAGTAAAAAAATGTCCTTGTGGACTAGTAGTGATAAAATAACATGTTTACTACTCAGATGGTCTAGGAATAAAACAAGTTGATCTACTCCTGAAATATATTACCGTACAGCAAAAATCTCTTACCTGAATGGCAGTGGCCTACATATTTTATTACACATGCAGCTAACATAATAATTAGTGGCAGGGCTAGAATTGAAACATTTTCTTTTCTTAAAAGTTTGTGGGTGATGAAGGCATTTGAGACCCTAGGTGACAGAGGCATTTTTTATTTGTGAAACCTATTTTAAAAATATGTTTTTTTTTCATAATGTGCTCCGATTGTGACAATTAGCTAACATATATGAATTAAATAGAACTTTTATAAAGTGGAGATGTGTTGATGGGCATCATTTAATAGATTGTACATCGATGAGCGATAATGGGGGAGTGTTCGTTTAACGCATATTATAAACAATGCAACATGCAAGACACAAGGATACTGTTTAGCTAAGCCCCTATTGTCCAGCCTGCAAAATATTTTATTGAAATAACCCTTGCTGTTGTTGTGGGCATGAGTAAAAGGTGGGATTGACGATCTTTTGTTAACTGAGGCCACACAAAAATATTTTTTGTTTCATTAGAAATCTGGGAGATTTGTTCTCCCGTGCAGGCGACTGGGATATTTATCAGATTTTCGGGAGTCTCCCGGAATCGCTGGGAGACTTAACATGTATGCACAAGCAAGCCTGCAGTGAAGGTAAGTTTGGTGGGTGACTGTCTGTTGGTGCATCCATCGGAGTGTATCAGTCGGTTAGAGAGGACTGGACACGTGGAACGGATGGAAGGGGACTGTTTGATGATGGGGAGGATGTGCTTAAAGAGGAGGGTAGAAGGAGAAGACTGCGACTAAGATGAGAGAACTGTGTGAATAGAGATTTGGCGGGAGTGGGAAGGGAGTGGAGAACAAGAGCGAAGGATTGGGGAGTGATGGATACTGCAGTGAAATGCAATCAATGACAGGAGAAAAAAAATCGAGGACCAGTATCGATGCCAGCTTCACCCCAGATTTCAGTAACAAAGAGGAGAGCAACTGAATATTCTTTGACCTACTAACCTGCATGGTGATCTTTGACCCACTGACTTGCATAGTGATCTTTGACCAACTGACCTGTAGATTGGCAAGCACAGACTTGATCTGGTCGAGTAGGGAGGTGCTCATGGTATGGAGCATGTCAGCCAGGTTGCAGGAGGAGCTGCCGTCCTTGCCCAACAGGCGGGGGGCAGCCAGGTTGTGACGGATGTCTGTCAGGCAGTCTGGCACGGACAACAGGCAACATCAGCATGTTATCTCTGTCATGTCTCCAAAACCATTGGCTTCTTAGCAAAGTTAAACCAATACCACCAAAATATGACAGTATGATTTCAATTGATAAGTAAAAGGATATGACACGGTAGGGCTGGGGTGCCAGTCAGGGGTTTGAGTCCTACAGACATTTGGGCAATTTCTTTCACCCCACTTTGCCTGTTTTTTTGGAAGAGACATTAAAATGAATGGTTCCACCTACCTGGTGTCTTTAATAGGGGAAATAAAATATCCCACACAGGGAAGTGGAAACAGCCTATCGTGGACTCACAGAACCAATGGTTGTGATCAACAAAAACCCATTCAAGTGTTGCATTAATTGCTGCCTAAAAACCTGGCTCTGACAATAGAGCCAAGCGAGTGCCTTATCTAGGTGGATACTGGCGCTATGTGAGATTACACATTATTATTATGTATTTCATGAACAACCAGTTTGAGTGACGATCTACCTCAAGACCTCTATACCCTGTTCTCACGTCAACAACACATCTTTTTCATGCCTTTTTTGTACTGACCATGGCTTGACAAATCTTTCTGTCATGTTCTTGATATTTCTAGCATATCACATGAGGTCATGTGACAAGAATCACTTTTGGACAGGAAACAATGGAACCAGATGACTACACTTCAGAATGTTTAAACAGTTACTAAATACCTGAGCAAGCATTTTACTCAAACTGTCATGGCTTTTGAAAGTTACAATTTGACCCAATGTCCAACTGTAATAATTTTGCAACTTGAGTGTGTAGCGAAACAAAGTTATAGTCTATTACGTTTTCAGCTATAATTATTATAATATTATATTAAGCGAGACCCACCAGAGAAGTGTTGTTTAAGTGTCCGCAAGTAGTGGTTCACTCGGTCCCTAGCAGCCTTGGACACAATATCTGTTCCAGCACTGCAAGAAACAGGTTAATTAGTCAACTACCATGCCACACACACAACAATATGGCTCATTCAGTATCTAAAATGTACTTGCAAAACCAAAATTTATATTATTCAAGTGTATTTTAAGACAACTGTATATTATGTAATATTTTTTTATTTAATCTTCGTTCGAGTGAATAAATTTAGAAAACCCAGTTGATGAAATTGGTAAAAATACAATGACAAAGACAGTGAAATCACATATGCATTAGAGAATAACTTTTGTTTATTAGATTATGTGCGGTGGAAGGTTTTGAAATAGGATTAGATTTAAATAGCCAAGCAAAAATATGTTAATTTATTCACAAAATGATTATTATCCTACAATAAATCTATTTATAGCTAACAAGAAACAAACCAATTATTGTGCTACAAAAAACTATCTACAGCTACCTGAATCCAGGGTACTCTTGTAAATGGTACAATGGGACAAAACAGAGGCAACGACCTTTCAGCTCTATGTGAGACTAGTTAAATAACTCAGATGTTTGATAGTTTTCCAGACCTGGAGAAGTCAGTGCCAGGCAGCAGTTTGTTCATAGCTTGTAGTCTGCGGTGGAAGCGATCCAATGCCCGTACCAGGATCGTATTATCTCCAGTCTCTGTCTGATATACAACATCCATATTGCCACATAAACACAATGGCTACAACCATTGGTGCAGGATTGTAGAAGTATGCTATCAATCACAATCATTGTTTTTGCTGTACTGAAGTTAGGTATTCTGAAATGTATGTGGTCTAAGAATGTTAAATAGAAAAACCTTCAAATGGGGGTGACCACCCTCGATATATAAAGGTGAATATCTGTCCACAATTGTTCCACTTATATATATCTTATAAAATGGAAAATTTAAAGTAGCTATACTGATTTTTTTTTCACAGCTGTATGTTGTCTTCATACACAAAGATGTGTTCATATACATAAATATGAAAAACAGCATATTCAGTTTTACACGCACTATACTCTTTTACATGATAAAAACATTATAAAATTGTGTTTTTATAATGGTCAAAATAATCTTTTTTATATTTACTGTATAAACGGTACATGTATTTGGTTGCGGTACTTCAAAATGTGTTTGTAAAGCTGAACTGGTAGAACATCAAAGTAAATGCTTAAAATTAACAGGAATGCAGTTAACAGTACTGAACAGTAAACTCTAAAATTCCAGCATTCAGCAGCTGTGATGACACACCAGTGACCAGCTTGAACAGACAATGTCTCCTACCTCCTGTTGAATTCTCTGCTGGACAAAGTCAAAGTACTTCTCCATGAGTGCATTCACAAACTGGACCAGCTTGCTGATAGCGATGGCATCCAGGTCCCTGATACAAAGAACAGTCAACATGTTTAGTCTGTAAGGTACTGTTAACACATGGTCGTTATTTTGACCTTAGAGCAGGGTTCATGCAGGAAGCATAAAGCAAAATTCAAGAACATTTGGCGGGAAAAGCAGCACTTTTTCAAGAACATTTTCCTAAGTGTCTGACTTTTTCAAGAACATTTTCCTAAGTGTCTGACCACGTTATTTCAGAAACAAGTTGCACGTGGAAAAAAGCTAATTAATAGTGACAAATTTGTCTTAATAGGAGTTACTGACCCTTTTTGTTCTACTTATAATGATTTATTTTAAATAGTGTAGAAACTAGAGCATTTCTCATGTGTAATCAAATATGTGTTTGCAGTCTGAGTGGCTGAAGTTACAGCATATTTACAGTTTTGTTAATATTAATAAGCAATGCTTGGCAATGAATTAGAATTAGGGTCCCTATATTTAACCAAAATGCTGAAGTTGCGGAAATGCCGTAACTTTTTCCATGGGGTTTTAAAAATGCAAACGCAGTGGCATAACTTCATAATCCATAATGATTTCGTGTGCTGGAGTCTCCACAAAACGTGTTTTCATCTTCTTCTACTTCATAAATATTTCACTAAAAACAACTTTTCTAACAATCTGCTTGCACTCAATCGATGAAATAACGAGTCAGTTATTTAGAATATCGACCCTTGGGCCACAGTTTTTTTAGTGAAATTACAAAATTGCACCAGACGTAAAATTTTGCCGCAATCAGTATACACCTTGAATCGCACTAACGTTTGGGCGCCACTTTATCGCCACTTTATCATCCAATAACCACTCATGTCTCACATTACAATCGCTCTCAGCTCTCGACATGGCGATAGTTGGTGCATTCACATGCTCAAAACAAGCTCGCCATACAAACTGGGATACATAGATTAGATCTTGTGAGACTTTTGCGCAGAGCTAAATTATTCACTAAAGTTGCTCTTCAGACGTGTTTTGAACAGTTGATCTGATATTTGCATGACATTTAACAAATGCCACTTGTAACCTATAATACAATAAAAACATTCAAAATGCACTAAACAACTATCAAATTTTAGAGTTATGGTAAGCCGTACAGTGAACAATTCACTTACTCCTGTTGTAGTCTGTTGAGGAACATGTCATTGTAGGAGGCGATCACCAGACACATGTTACTGAGGAAGTTGTTGCAGCCGCAGTCAACAAACTCCAGGACGTCCTGTAACAAAGCACATCCAGTGTGTTAATGAGGAACCACAGACAATGGTTAACACAAATACTAGTAAACATCCAACCAGGAACCACACTTCAGCTGGTAAGCACAAGGCAATAAATGTGTATCAGACACATTAGGAGAGATCTCTTTGTTGAAGACAATAGAGAGGAGGGAAGTCAAAAGAGAGAGAGATATGAAAGACAAAAGAGAGGGAAGACAAAAGAGGGAGGTTGAAGACAAAAGAGAGTAAAGACAAAAGAGGGAGATGGAAGACAGAAGAAAGAGGTGGAAGACAAAAGAGAGAGAGATGGAAGACAAAAGAGAGGAAAGACAAAAGAGGGAGATGGAAGACAGAAGAAAGAGGTGGAAGACAGAAGAAAGAGGTGGAAGACAAAAGAGAGATAGGAAAGACAAAAGAGGGAGGGGGAGAGACAAAAGAGGGAGTCGAGAGAGAGAGAGAGAGAGAGAGAGAGAGAGAGAGAGAGAGAGAGAGAGAGAGAGAGAGAGAGAGAGAGAGAGAGAGAGAGAGAGAGAGAGAGAGAGAGAGAGAGAGAGAGAAGAGAGAGAGAGGAGAGAGAGAGAGAGAGAGAGAGAGAGAGAGAGAGAGAGAGAGAGAGAGAGAGAGAAGAGAGAGAGAGAGAGAGAGAGAGAGAGAGAGAGAGAGAGAGAAGAGAGAGAGAGAGAGAGAGAGAGAGAGAGAGAGAGAGAGAGAGATGAGGAAGATAAAAGATAGAGATGGAAGGCAAAACAGAAAGGGAAGACAAGAGACAGGGAAGACTAGAGAGAGGAGACAACAGAGAGAGGGAAGACAAAAGAGAGGGTTGCCAAAAGAGAGATGGAAGACAAAAAAAGAAAGGGAAGACAAGAGACAGGGAAGACAAGAGAGGGGAGACAACAGAGACAGGGAAGACAAAAGAGAGGGTTGCCAAAAGAGAGATGGAAGACAAAAGAGAAAGGGAAGACAAGAGACAGGGAAGACAAGAGAGGGGAGACAAAAGAGAGGGTTGCCAAAAGAGAGATGGAAGACAAAGAGAGAGAATGAAGACAAGAGAGGGGGGAGGGAGGGCGGAAGACAAAAGTCAGTATGAAACAAGAGGGAAAGAGGGAGAAAGCAGGAGAAAGAGGGAACTGGGACATTCATTAACAAGTCCATGTTACCATTGGTGCCTGGAGGTAAGTAACGGCGGGGTCTGGCCATCACCAGATGGCAGCACTTGTTCCCCTGAATGTAGCCCGTACTTGTTTCTCAAGCTCGGCGAGGTCAATGTCCAACTTCTGACGAGCACTGCAGTACTTCAGTTAAATGCATGCATATGCCTATTACTAAAGACAAGAACAGATAAACAGGTAACTGAACTTGACCTATTGGAATTCTTTTAATGTGGTAACAGACTTAATGGTCTTTATGTACAAATGGTTTTAAAGTGTGAAAAGATCTTAAAATAAAAGCATCAACACGTAATAAGTCTTAATATGATAAACATAACACTGACCATAAATTTGCTACTAAATGCAGACATACTCCAGGACATTTAATTGCAAGTCTTTGAAACTAGTCAAATACAAATATGTCAACCAATGACTTAAGATTGACTCAAATACATACAAATACAAAAGCACATGGCTATGCACTTACAAATGCATATCTTTCCTAACTAATGTTGTGTGTGAAAAAAACAAACATCAAACAAATCTATGTGAACTTACAAAATAGTTGCTGAAAAGAATTTGTGTTTGTAATTTAACTGCACTTTAATGGACCATTTTAACAGCAGTCTAATGGAATTGTGCAAATGAACAATCAGATTAAGTTGATCCATAATGCAATACAATAATAATGTATATACTCTTGATGTAAATGCAGACTGAAAGAAGTCACTGGATAGGAATGCAACAGATTTAATCGCAAACACATTTCTACCCAAGTCTGAGTGTACTGCTGTGACATACTGAGAGAGGAATTCCTCACAGAGATCCTCGGCTGGCTCATCCAGTTGAAGCAGCAAATCCACACATTCAGCCAGCTGCTTCGTGCCTGACTGCAAGTAGAAACATTTACATGATCCACACACTCAGCAAGCTGCTTCATGCCTGACTGCAAGTAGAAACATTTACATGCTCCACACACTCAGCAAGCTGCTCAGTGCCTGACTGCAAGTAGAAACATTTACATGATCCACACGCTCGGTCAAAACATTCACATGATCCACAAGTACAAACATTCACATGATCCACAAGTAGAAAATTTACATAATCGAGACACTTGGCCAAGTAGAACGTTAGAAACATTCACTTGTGTTACACAAGTAGATACAGGTGATTCTAACATTCTGATTCTGAGTGGCCTGTTTCCCTATAAAGGTACAAGGCTAACACAAAGGAGACGGCGCATACCTCTTTGTCGTGAAATTGCTCCCGCAGTTTCCCACTTAGTTGTTGTACAATTATGTTGCAGTCCTGCTGGATGCGCTGGAAGGACGCTATGTGCTCGTACTGGTGCAACACCTTCCTCGCCTTCGTGTAGTATCTGTCAGAATCAACCACCAGGTGGCAGCACTCATCAGACATGTTTCGGCATGAACATATGGGTTTGGTGATATCACTGTCTGCTGTCATAATGTCACTATGTTTTGTTTATTGATTACATCATTGTAAATAGAGGGAATCTGTGATTACATAGTAAATATGAGTTTAAATTTTAGCAATAAAATTATTGAATAACGTGACAATTCAGTTACAATTTGTTGCAAAGTGTGCTCTATATGGCTCAGTGAATATTCATGATCAGGAATAATATTGTGCTTTCAGGAAAGAACATTATTACAGATTAACAGAAAAACCTATTCAAGTAAACAAACACTTAAAGAATTGATTTACAGTTTTGTGTGTGCTGCACTTTGTGGTTGCTGGACACATGTAGGGTGCTGGACACATGTCGGCTGCGACGTTTTTACCAAACGCTGCAGTCGTCAGTGGGCATCTCAAGGATGAAATTTAACACAGATACAAATTCGTTGCAGGGAGCAGCTATGTCAGTCTCCATTTCATGTCATTCATATAACTCATGAAAATTAAAACAGCTACAAAACACAGCCATTACACTTTTAGTATGCTGCAGCAGCAAGGGTAAATTTCAGGGGCAAACACTCAGCAGTCAGCATTCTTCCAAGGTCAAATCATTGGTCTAACCAGAGGTGTATTTAGGGGATCATAGCCCAGTGGCCCCCTTTGGCTTATATTTTTGACTGTTTTCATATGTGACCTTTTGCACCACTATGTAGTGGCATGGTAAACTAACTGGTGACTACGCATGCCCCCCCCCCGTGAGATCCTAGATACGTCATTGGGTCTGACTTTGTGTAGATAATAGCATATGTAACCAAGTTGACAGAGATCTCCCTACAGCTCTACACCTGCATGTGACACAGGATGGGTCCAGGATGCCCCCTACCTGACAGCCTGGCTGTAGGACTCCATGTCGATGCACTTCTTGAGTCGAGTTGGCAGCTCAAACAGAAACTGCAGCTGTGAAATGATAACATAACATGTCATGGAAAGAAAGCTGTGTCACTGTAGCTGCACTTTCATCTCACCAAACTAACCTGCTCCAGTAACTGAATTTGTGACATTGGACACCAAGTTTACTGCAAACGTTTCATTACTTCTATGTCCCTAAGAAACGTCACTATGTGTGGACTGTTGAAATTGTTAAAAGGCCTATCTTCAAATAGCATTGTTAAAGGAGTTTGAGGGACCAGCTTAAGTTTTTATATTTGAGTTTGTATAATACATTTTCTCAAGTCAGTTTAGAATATGGTCTGCGACACTCAATATTTGATAATACTTAATAATAATAATGGAGGTTCTTGTGACAGTATCTTTAGTAAATATTAATAATTGAAAGCACTTCACAATGAGTTTTGTACCACATTATGTAGCATAAGAATAACTAAAAAGTAGACAATAAAAAATAATATATATATATATATATATATATATAAATATAATTTTTTTTATAAAATGACAGAAATAAAAAATGGGCTTTCAGCCAGTCATATCATTGTGTAAAGTGGTTAACAGATTGCTTGATCCACATCATGGCTGTTTCACCTGTAGTTCATGTTTCTGCTGGTTAGATATAGAAATCACCACTATGTGAATCCACATCAGGTTAGTCCTCAGTGGAACCTTTTACTTCCCGTGACACAGACACTAGGTAAACATTAATGGACTTTTTTTGTGTCATTCAAACGACAGACATTTGCCTGTTGACCTGCTGGCATTGAACCCATGATCCCAGGGTCACAATGTGGACAATCACCACTGAGTTACAAGGCCAGTCAGTCTCAATGGTGGCTGATTTAATGTAATTACCTTCTTGAGCAGCGTATGTACACCAGATAGTTTCGTGATCTGTTGTCGTCGATCCTGAAGAGTCGTACTGATGCGGCCGCTAAACTCGGTGATGGCAGCCATGTTGGTGGACAGGTGATCCATCTCATCTTCCATCTTCTTGAAGTCATTCTTCATCTAAAAAACATTTATGATTTGACAGTAAGTCATAGTACACACAAACCAGCATTAAAACGTCTGGAAAACATTTCTGAAGCTGGTTATAAATGCGTGTATTCAAATGCAAGGAGCATAGGAAATTAGAAAAACTAATTACACGTTATGATAGAAGATATTAACCCTCACATAATTGGTATAACTGAATCATGGGCCAACAAAGACATAGCAAATGTTGAATTAGGACTGACAGGATATGTAACGTTTAGCAGAGATCGAATAGAAAGAAGGGGCGGGGGAGTTATTTAATATATTAAAGAATCTATTCAGGCTTACAAAATAAATTAGAAAGGGAAGCAGATTGCGATGAAACTGTTTGGTGCAATATAGTTACAGGGAATTCAACATTAACTATTGAGAGTACAGGGGGTGAGGACCAACGGTTTCTATTTTTAACTCAGGTTAGTTTTCTTACTCAACACATGCTAGAACCAACCAGGGGAGAGAATGTATTAGATACAGTTTTGTCTTCACAAAATGAATTAATGGACAATGTAAAAATATATGGACCATTGGGCAACACTGATCATAATTAAATACATTTTGACATCAAAGTAACATCAGAAAGTAAAAATAAAAGCAAATACCAGAGAAACTTCCACTAAGGTAAATATAAAGATATGAGAAAATACTTAGCAAAGCTAGAGTGGAGTAACAAGCAATTGAATGTTGGAACATTCTAATATATGAAATTGAGAGTATCACTGATCAATTTGTTCCCTTAAAAAAACAAGAAAAATGGTCTAGAAGGAAACACTTGTCAGAAGAAGCTATTCGAAAAATAGCATACAAACAAACTACGTGGAGGGTTTATAGGTGTACCAGAAAGGATGAAGACTACACAAATTACAAAGAGAACCTTAATGCAGCCACTACTGAAATTAGACAATCTAAAAGAAGCTATGTGCAATAATTAGCATGTAACAAAAAGAATTTATAGCAAAAGTTTTATGCATATGTCAGAAGTAAACAAAGCATACGAGACAAGGTTGGACCACTAAAAGACAATGCTGGAAATATAATATCACAAGGTTTTTAATGGCAGGAGACCTAATGGATACTTCAGTTCAGTGTTTACCAGAGAGAATATTAGTTCTTTATCATTTTCAGATGCTACTAATTTCAGGAGGTTAAATCGGACTTCTTAGGGCAGTTAATAATAACTCCAGAAATGGTAGCTAAGAAAATAGAGGCAATGAAGAATAATAAATCACCGGGATTGGATGGAATTCCGCCTAAACTACTAACGGAAACAGCAGAACAAATTAGTACACCAATAGCAAGAGCATTCAACTTATCATTAAAAGAGGGAGTGGTTCCTTTTGAATGGAAAGAAGCAAACATTATACCATTATTAAAAAAGGGTTCAAGAAATAAGTCAGAGAATTACAGACCAGTGAGTTTAATATGAGTGATTTGTAAATTATTAAAAAGGTTAATTAAAGACCATATGGTGGACTTCCTCTTAGGCATTAATTATTAAATCCATCTCAACATGGATTCCTAAAAGCGAAGTCAGGCTTAACAAATATGTTAAGTTTTTTGGAAGAAATCACTAACCAAATAGATGAAGGATCACCAGTGGATATTATCTACTTAGATTTTCAGAAAGCTTTCGACAAAGTGTCACATTAAAGATTACTACTTAAATTAAAAGCCCATGTTATCGGGGATGGCATAATCAACTGGATATAAAAATGGCTGACTGACAGAAGACAGCGTGTTGTAGTTAAATGGTCTGAAAAATGGCAGATGTTGTTCATTTTTGGGAAATGTAAGTGCCTACACACAGGAAATGGGAACTTGTAAACTATAAAATGGGAGATACTGTTCTAGGACTTAGAAAAGGACTTAGGAGTAACAACAAGTGCTGATATGAAAGTTTCAGAGCTGTGTGGTATTGCAGCTTCAAAAGGTAATAAAATTCTTGGGTTGATTAGGAGAAATATATCATACAAAGAAGAAGCTAATTATACCTTTGTATAATGCAATAGTTAGGCCTTATTTTCAATACTACATACAAACTTGGAGACCATATCGTAAGAAGGATATAGATATACGCTTGAATGAATACAGAGGATAGCAACTAAAATTAACTAAAAGAATGTCTAAAAGAAGGTGGTTTAACAACTCCAGAGACAAGGAGGTTAAGAAGAGAGCAAATTTTAGTTTTTAAGATATTAAATGGGTATGAAAACATTGACAAAAATATTTTTTTCTCACTCAAGAAAGATAGATCATCTAGAGGTTAGTTACTGGCAGCGTGAATATGTTTAAAAACATGGTTGACACATATCTCAGGAGGGCGGGTTACATATAGATGAAAAATGTTCGCCTCTCGATAAGCCAATGACTTCCTTGTCCACGTGCCATCTGGACCTTCTTTTAGATTAAATGTGATTCACGACACAAAATATTTTGTTATGGATAAAATAATCTTAAATAAATAAAAAATATTATATTTACTATCCAGCTGCAACACAAACGATTGCATCAACAATACTGCTTCATCCCTGTAGTTGTGTGAGCACCGAATATGCATGGCTGTTGCTTTTATTTATATTTTACTCACATTTATTTTATTATTGATTTCTTACGGGATGGAATTATCCATTAATGTTACTACAAACATTCATGGTTGTTTTACTTGTTTTGTGACTAGGTACTAAAAGCTACTTAATTAATACCAGCTTGCAAAATACTCTTCTTGCACATCACTGAAATATGAAGAGCTGTGTACAAATATTTTATCTAGACATCCATGAAATAATAACTCTCCCTTTCAAGCAAAGCTGCATAGGTAAGGTTCTGTCCCTTATGTGGCATCACTATTCTAGTTACCATATTTAACCTATTAAGCATACATGCCCTAATTAGCATACACCCTCAGATCCATAATTATTGTAATTTGACCAGTGTGGAAAAACTGTTCTACACTAATCACCAAATGACACTACTAGTGTTAAACAGTTATCTTATTGTCTAGAGTCAAATATTTTGGTGTATGCCTATAAGAACAGATTCCTTTACATTTTTTCATGGCTCAATTTTGTTCAAGCGGACTGTACACTTATTAGGTTGAATACAGTATATGGCTGTTGATGGTTTTATAATATACTTGCTTTCACTCCAGAGTTATGCTGCACACAGACAATATACACAAAAACCATCGGCCACAATATGACTGAAGCATGGCATGAGTCTTCATCATCATCATCATCTCAGCCATTGTCAGCCCACTGCAGGGCGAAGTGACGCCAGCAAACTTTAAAATTTCATCTCTCCATCTAGTTTTTTGTTGTCCCTGACTTTGAGAACCTGTCAATGGTCTCCATTCTGTTGCTATCTTTGTCCACCTGTTGTCCTTAGTTCTGGCAAGGTTTCCTGCCCATCTCCATTTCTTGATTTTAACTTGTTTTATGATATCCTGGATTTTAGTTTGCTCTCTGATCCATTTGCTAGTTTTTTCTATCTCTCTTGGTAATTTCTAGCATACATCTTTCCACGCTTCTTTGTGTTGTTCTAAGCTTTTGTTCCATTTTTTTCATTGCCCAAGTCTCTGCACCATATGTCATATGGTAATATACATTGATCAAAGACATGAGTAAATAGTACTAAATACAGACATTGAAGATGTAATGCTCAATTCTATTGTTCGGGATTCTGTTTATTTCGGCTCTGCTTAAAGCAACATGGACATACAAGAATTCTAACTTCAAAAAAGGCTTACCGTTGCCACTCAACTCTCTCGGCACAAACTAATCTTTTCCAAAATCACATGCACAGTACTGTCAACAACTGACCCCAGAACAGAAGAATGTAACCGACCCTTCAACCAAAACACAAACTACCCCCAACCTAGCTCACCTTCCTGATGGTGTCTGTGGCACTGATGAACTTGTTATAATTCTCATACACGAGTGTCTGCATATCACTATCGAGGGCTTTTATGTCCCGAACCATCTCTGATTCCTTGTCCATCAATTCTGTCAGGGATCTCTCTTTCAACAGTTTGCCCAGGTATGTGTCTGGTTCAAAGTTCACTCCATTGAGGTCACATGGTGTAGAGGTCAACTCTGCAATGTCTGCCCCATCTTGCGATATCCCATAGTACATCTTCAACATGTCATGCTTACGGGGCGGCCGTTTTCCTTTCTCTTCAATCTCTGTGAACATAAATAAAAACGCTATTCAATAATAATATGAAAACCTATTTAAGAGAATACCCTTTATCTTAAAGTTAAACATTTATTAATATTTTTAATAAGGCCATTATTTAATAAATTAAATAACTTGTTATAATTCTCATACACGAGTGTCTGCATATCACTATCGAGGGCTTTTATGTCCCGAACCATGTCCAATTCCTTGTCCATCAATTCTGTCAGGGATCTCTCTTTCAACAGTTTGCCCAGGTATGTGTCTGGTTCAAAGACAAAGTTCACTGTGTTGAATTAATAAATTAAATAACACCCACTGACAAATGAAAAGGTAGCAGATTGCTTAGTGTAAGTTATTCATATTTCATGTAATTTATGATATATGTCCCCTTTGGTTCGATATCACCTTGCCTGATTCCTTGGCTTAGCCTTAGCCGCTAAGCGCCTTGGCTTAGCCTTAGGCTTAGGCTAGCCATGACATTTTAAAATAAAATTAATGTTAAAAGTTACTCCACAATATTCGATAACATCTTCACATCTGATAAATACAGGATTCTGATATTCAAATACAGCACAGCTAATCAGTGTACTGCACAACACGCATATGCACTACTGTCTCAAAGAAAACGGTGTATTGTGGAGAAACCGTGATTCTCACCACTCGTATCTGCCATGTTTACTTGTCAAATCTGATCCACGCCTTCACCTCCGTCGCACCGCAGAAACAGGTGTGACCTAGCACGCGAGTTAGCGAGTCCACTGCAATGAAAAGGGGTGCTATGTTCGACCGTCGTTCAAGAGAATGACATCAAAGACTTTATAGAATTTGATAACATGCATTTGGTGGTTTATGCAACTGTAATGCATAAACACATGGAGCTCATATACACGGTTCGCTACATAAATGTCAGTGACTGTTAGACTGTTTATTTAGATACATACACTGTTTGTATACGACCCCTTTTTCGATGTTTATATTATTAAACATAACAAACATTTGTATTAAGATACAATATGCACTACAATTAGTTTCATATTATTACATTATATATCAATATGACGGATGGTCAATTCATTAAAGACAAATGTCATTTGGTATTTTTGATACGTTCTGTCCAATAAATATGGAGGATAATATTTGGTCCGTGACTAAATAACAAATCCCAACATGGATGCGTGTATGAGTGTTGAGCGAGAAGTTGATAAAGTTTTGCAAAAATTAAAAGACACAGCTGCACATACTGGAGAATCTTTGGAAGAGGCATTAGTGCAAGTGCAGGCGGTTGCACGGGAACTTGAAGAAGGTACGTGTTGTACCGTAGGACAGAGTTAAACATTGCCATCTCCGACCGTGCCCGAATCTGAGACGCAATGCCAATGAACCAAAACAAACAAAAGCCAAGCCCATTTTATAGCCCTTTGGCATCAAACGTTGTGCCGATAGATAAAGTAGAGTACCACATACTATTTCTTCCTGGATCAGATAAGGACATCATATTTTTACAGAACCCACGTCCCTTTAGTGTAAGCCTAAGGCCCAGGCCAAGCCCAAAGCAAGGATCTTCTCTTGAAAGTTGAAATTAGGTGGTAGCCTGACATTGTCACTGAATGAAAAAAAATTTCAGATTATTATAATTATATTATTATTTTTAGTATGACGTAGGTAGGCCCTACTAATGGTAATCATGAACTAGATTGGTCTAAATTATTTACGATTCTTGAATTACGAGGGCCAATTATTTATGCAGCTGAACGACATTCTTACCTGATTTGTTCTATGCCAATACATTGAGTCATTCCACATCATTCCATGTACAAAAAAGCATATATTCTTTAAAAAACATTGTTTTTGGGCACATCAGCGTCTTCTTCAGTGAGCGCCAGCGGCGTATATTTTTCTCACCACGGATGCAATCAGCAGCACTATTTGGACTGCAAAAGTGTGCAATATTCTAAATGAATGTATGTTTTTTGTATGTGGAATGATTGAATGAAAGCATTTACACAGTCAAATTTAGGTAATAATGTCGTTCAGCGCTGTGAGATGCATAAAATACATAAGACTGATTAGTTAAATAGGTGATTAAAAATAAAAAAAAAATAAAAGCGTGGCGCATCTATAACCACAGTAGTTAAATTGTAATATCACTGTATGTATATAAATGGATATGTAAACTAGCTGAATAAATAGTGATATAATTAGTTAAAACATGACACAATATATGCATCTTCAGAAATGTATGAGTTAGTTAGTTAGATAAAGGTGCCACTGCGCATGCGTCAGGGTGGTACGAGTCCGATTTACATCGCTCCACACATTTCACTCAACACAACATGTTCACCAACACAACAAATGACCACAATTGGTACAACAACTCAACATAACCCACTGATCACGCAGAAACAGACAAACCAAACGACAACAAATGCAACTAATCAAAACAACGCCCTTTACCGCAACACATGAACCAAAATTTCAAAGATGGCGGACTACCACTGCCGGCGCCGTCCAGGTGAGTTCTTTTCATTTTATCGCTAAGCATTTCATTAGTAAGCTTACTTTTCTTCAAGTCGCCACTGTTTGCATTTGGATCTAACTTTCAGAAAACCATGCTACAAAATGTATTCCAATTCAGATGTCCCTTTAGGAAATATTCCCCTCACCTAGTCCCGCATTCCACGCGGATTAATCTGTGGCTAATGCAGATAATCACCGTCACTCTCCTAATAGCAACGATCATTGGAACATGTCAACGCGTATCTTGATCAAATCTCAAAATTAAACCAAAATATTATGCCCTAACTTTGAATCCCCGAATTAAATTCCCACCCAAAATCAAATTCAAATCAGACATTGTTACACATCTGTACCTCAGCAGACTGATAGCACTCTCAGGCGACATCCACCCAAACCCTGGCCCATACGGGCGCCCAATTCCAAATATTACCACTTCTCCATCTAGAAATGAGCAATCCATTTCTACCAACACCCAGTCTGACAGTTCCACGCTTACTACCCCAACACTCCACACATCACAAAATGCAGGCTTAATTTTCGCCCCAAACCCCCAAAACACTTCAACCCCCGAACGCCACAAGAAAACCCAAGGAAACACACTTAAAGGAATTTTGATAAACACCAACAGCGTTAAGAGCATAGAAAAAGCAACCCAACTAAAGGCAACTATTCAATATAATAATCCAGACATCATATTTCTAGTTGAAACTAAATTAGATGCAAACTATGCTACATACTCTTTCCTACCACCCAACTATGAGGCCATCAGAAAGGACAGGAATGTCCATGGCGGTGGAGTCCTTATAGCCTTCCGTGACAACATTGTAGCTGAACCCCTCCAAAATTTAAACTCAAATTGTGAAATAATTTGGACAAAAATTCACTTTGCACGAAACAAATGCATATACTTTGCATCTTATTATCGACCCCCAAATGACCACCTCCAATCCCTTGAAGCTCTCCACGACTCCCTAACTAAACTATATAGATCACAAAAAACTCCCCCTAACGTAGTCATAGCTGGAGATTTTAACCTCCCTGATATCAACTGGACAAATCACCAGACCACTAATAACAGCACCGCCAGCAAGCATAACAAACTACTAGAAATAACTAACGACTTTGGGCTGCAGAACATGGTAAATGACCGACCCCACACGCATCGCTTCTGGCAACATTCTTGACCTCATACTCACCTCAAATCCCTCCATTATCATCAACACCCACACCACTCCTGGTATGAGTGATCACGAATCCGTGACCTTCAATGTCAACTTAAACCCAGTTCGCAACAAGAAACCCCCCCACCAAGGTTATAGTTACAAATCAGCAGACTGGGACCAACTCAAAGATGACATAGACAAACTAAATCTTGAGTACTTCGACATCGACCCCAACTCACAGGATATAGACATAAACTGGACCTTTTTCCGCGAACGTCTGACTACCTTGATTAACAAAAACACCTAGACGATACACAAAAGCTAAAACCCACCTCCCCTGGATAACACGTGAACTAATTAGAATGCAGAGAAGACGAAACAAAAGCCACAAAAAGGCAAAGCAAACTGGACTAAACAGTGACTGGGAAAAATTTAAGGAACTCCGAAAGCAAGCTACTAAAGCATTAGCAAAATCCTACAAAGACTATGTTAACAACCACATTGGAGACAGCCTGAAAACTAATCCAAAACGATTCTGGTCATTTATTAAGGCAAATAAACGAGAAAACATTGGCATCCCCACACTTCGAGTAAACGACCTACCAATAATTAATGATCGAGATAAAGCAGATGCCCTAAACAACCAATTTAGCTCTGTATTTACCCAAGAAAAGCACCCCATCCCCCAAATAGCCCCCTCTACTTACCCCAACATCCCCCTTCTCGAAATTGGCATAGATGGCGTAATAAAGCAGCTGGAAAATCTAAACCAGAATAAAGCTACAGGCCCAGATGAACTCCCAGCTAGAGTCCTTAAAGAAACTGCAAAGCAGATAGCTCCCATCATCACCCAAATTTTCCAACAATCATACAACACAGGTAAACTTCCTAATGACTGGCTACAAGCATTAGTAACTCCTATACACAAAAAGAGCCATAAATCTGACCCAGCTAACTACAGACCCATATCACTAACCTGCATCCTCTGTAAAGTAATGGAACATATCATCCTAAGCAACATGTGGAAACACCTGCACAAGCATAACATCATTCTCCACTTCCAACACGGATTCCAGTCGGGACTGTCTTGTGAATCTCAACTCATTGAGACAGTCCACGACTGGATGACTGCTATGGACAACAAGACCCAAATTGACGCAATCCTGCTTGACTTTGCTAAAGCCTTCGACAAAGTGCCTCACCTACGTCTTCTATAAAAATTGACCTCCTACGGAATCACTGGAAACACTCAAAATTGGATCAAATCTTTTCTATCCAACCGCAAACAGAGAGTCTGAGTTAACGGTGCCCTGTCGGACATCACAGATGTCACATCTGGTGTCCCACAGGGTTCAGTTCTAGGACCTGTCCTCTTCTTACTCTACATAAATGACATAAATGGGAACATCAAATCTTCTATACGCCTTTTTGCAGATGATAGTATTATATATCGTAAAATTTCTTCCAAAACCGACCATGAAATTCTCCAAAATGACCTTAGCCAACTCCAAACATGGTCAGACAAATGGCAAATGGAATTTAATGTATCTAAATGCGTCCACCTTCCAATAACAAACAAAACTAAACCCAGCACACACAAGTACTCGCTTTCTGGCCAGCCATTATCCACCGTATCCAGCCACTCATACCTCGGGAGTAAAATTGGATTCCAAATTAACCTGGACAAATCACGTCACTGACATAACTTCAAAATCTTCTAAATGTTTAGGCATGATTAAACGAACTCTTGGCCCATGTAAACCCGAAGTTAAGCAAACAGCGTACAACATGCTAATCTGGCCAAAACTTGAGTACTCTTCACCCATATGGAATCCCCACACCTTTTCACAAGTTAAAAGCCTTGAAAGAGTGCAACACTCTGCTGCCAGATTTGTTAAAAATGATTACAGACGGAACACAAATCCAGCAGATCTAATTACTGCCCTTGGATGGCCAACCCTCGAACGAAGGCGCATTATCAAACAAGCCACTACCTTCTACAAAATTCTAAACAACATTATTGAGATCACCCCCCCTCCGGGCCTACTAACTCGCTCTCGAACCCGTGGACAATACATAGCCCCCAAGTGTCGTATAAATGCAATGGTCTTTTCATTTTATCCCAGAGCCATTCGCATATGGAATATGATCCCATCAAAAATTACCAACATAAAAAACCCAAAATCATTTCAAGAAGCTATTATGGAACTCCCTTTCACCACACCTCCTCACCTAAACTGCCTTTAAAACACGGTGCTCAGCGTAAACTTATCCATGGTGTGGGTATGGAGACTGTCTATGTGTGCATGTGGGAAGGCAGCGACAGTATCCATACACACAACCAACCTATTAAAAATTTTCGTTAAACATCCTATACATCAAATAAATAAAACTATCAGATAAAAACCATTTCAGCAACATTAATGATACTAGTCTTTTAATCGAACGTACCACCCACAGCGCATGCGCACAGTCCACCACAAACTCCTGCGTTAGCCCAAGTTTGGGCTGTTTGGAGTAAACCACTTGAGACTTGAGAAAGAAAAACTGCGTGATGCATAATGTTCGAGTTGAAGCTCTTGGCTATACGTTATATATCACATGAAAGAGGTGAGTTTTTAAAAGTTACTAGAATGTGGTTACCAATGTGGCTGTCTGTAACTCGAACGGAAGATTGTTCCACATCTGTGGGGCAGGGGTGGGTCCAATTACACATAATTATATCATTTACAATTACATTAAAGTTTTATTTCAATTACAATTACACTCACTATTTTTCAATTCAATTACAATTACACTGTTTCAAATTCAGTTACAATTACATTATGCGGAACCAAATGTATTCAGCATTTGTTAATTATATAGTTTTGCACTTTTGCTGAATTTCAATATTTTGTACACAATTGATAAACAAATATAATGGTAATGATTGTAAATTGTTGAAGAATTTTGACTTTGAATTGTACTAAATAAAAAGACAGCCGTTTAAAACATATTTTTAGTATATAAATGTATATTCTAAATCTGGTATATAGACATTAATAAATTTTATATAGATGTTGATGTATTTATAAACTCTTTCAAATGTGTTCTATTCAAATCGATCTAGGTACTTGTCTTAACAGAGGGTACATGATTTTTGCTTATATAAAGACATTAGACAATGTCTACAAGTCTTCACCTCCTGTAGTTGCATAATCTGTCTTGGAAAGGGAAGCATGCTGTGTGCCTGTGGCTGTAGCAGTGCTAATTATTATTTGCTGAGAGGGTGGATTAGCACCTGTCCAGGGCCCTGTGTAGTACTCTAAGGGTCTCTAACCAGGCTGAAAACTGGTACAGTATTAAACAATTGTAGCCCAGACTGTCTCACTTGAGTCAACATACTGAATTGATAACAACTAACACAAGCTCTAAGTGGACTTTAACTCAGGGCTTCTGACTTGAAAAGATACTTCCTCTGGAAGACAACTTTGTGCAGCTTCACTGCATTCAAAAAGGGAATAGCTCAGACATACACAATGTCATAAAATATTTGACTGTCAGGCTATCTGGTGTCAATACAGCTACACAAGTGTGCACACTGTGTGCTTTTGTATTAAAAAACATACAAAACTGTGTTGATATCAATGCTTGTAAACAATTATTTGTGCTAAATTCATATAAATCATAAATCAATGATTTTTTTGGAGTGATTTAAATAAAATGATTTAAATCAAACAACCCTGTACCTGTATGAGACTTAAATTATATTTTATTGACAGTTTGTTCAGGTAGTTTGTGACATGAAACGTACTGTAATTAATTGTAATTGAAATAAATTTTCAATTATACAAAATATAACAATTACAGCACAAATTTGAAACCATAATCAATTACAATTACACAATTTTGCTGTAATCAATTACAATTACATAATTGGACCCAGCCCTGCCGTGGGGCCAAAACTGAGAATGTTCGGTCACTGTATCTGCTGGTAGATGGCAGCACACGCAGGTTGTTGTTGTTGGCGGAATGTAACGCACATGCAGGTCGGTATGCATTGAGCATGTCAATGATGTACGAAGGTATGATGATTCAGACAAAATGTTACCTGACCATAACAATTTCAAAAGTTAATTGCGACCTTTGATGTCAAGTGAGATTCTTGCATAAAATTTAATAAATAACAAGTACAGGGCAATAAAAGACTTCAATGTTTGCCCCTGTAGGTGCATGTAACAGTGAGCTGTCTGCCGCCCAGTCACTTATGTTGTCACAATGTCTCAAGAAGGTACAAGAAGCTGTCAACAGTCTCAGCGCCATACACAAGGACCGTCATGGCAGTGTGTCAAAGGTTGGCAAGGCCATCGACAGGGTGAGTATGTCACATGACTTGATAAATATGTTAATTCATTCATGCATTAATATCTCCATTATAACTTTTATGAGGTGGTTGCTGGTTATTTAGTAGAATTATGATTCAATTTGTTGGTGTTATAGACTGTAGATGGGAGACAGGTGTAGAATTTCCATTTTAGCAGTTCCGATTCCAGTACCAACACACTTTTCAGATGTTATGTTATCTGTATTATATTTTAGCCTTTTACTAGTAATATTGATATTTACATTTGTTGTTTTACCATTGTCTTAGTATTGCTTTTGTAAGATCAAACATTGCTTTTATCGATGAGTTAGTAATTGTTTTTTATAAAAAATATTTTTATCCACATTTTTATGTTGTTTTCTTAATTCTCAAAAGTTCATTTTATTTAGTTTATTATTGTCTACTTCATGATCAAATTTCAAACGGTTTTTCCAATGTTTTAGTAGTGATTATCTCATTGCCAAAAGTTGAGGGCTGAAGACTTGAGGAATCGTGTGCTGTTTGCAGAGTTTTGTGTCTGACTTTGGCTCAGTGCTCACCGACAGTGCCTTTGACAAGGAGATGAACATGCAGGAGATCAACCAAGTCATCTATGAACACTTTCTGCGCCAGGGAATGCTTGACATCGCACAGAGTCTCATTACGGTCAGTGGCATGCGACAGCACTTTGTGTTAATTATATACAGATGTGACTTCTTGTTGGTCACAAACAAATGAATATGATCTTCATTGGTGGCAATACATCCCTGTGTGCATGCTTTCATATGTCTGACACCTGCCTGCCAATCACTGTGGTAAAATTGGCATGGCCCCCTGCCCTGGGTAAAGCTGGGTTTACACAAGGCCATATTATCGCTGCAATGAGACGATGGCTATGTCATTAGAAAAGGTCATGGCCATTTCCTACTACATGTGATGTCACCTCAAAGTAGGATCAGTTCTAGTAAATGCATCATCACTGCATGTACATGTTATGTGGGATGGTCATGCTGCAATCTGGTGACATCTTGTTGCGATGACATCTTGTTGTGGCAACGATATCACTTCGTGTAAACCATGCTTTAGTGTCTGCTCCAGTCTGTGTTGTGAGACCTGATGTTGACATTGCAGGAGTCAGGCGTGCCTGTGAACGACACGCAGCAGGAACCGTTCCTTGAGCTCCACCATATACTGGAGGCACTTAAGAACCACAATCTACAGCCTGCACTCTGGTAAGTGAGACTGCTTTCTTGTAGAGGATCTTGGCACTCTTGTAGGGGACCTTGGCCCTCTTGTAGGGGACCTTGGCCCTCTTGTAGGGGACCCCTGAACAATGCTAGGCCGTACATTTTGAAGAATTTTGTTACAGCAGAGTAAACAAAATGAGAGCTATTAAAACATAAATAATATACAAATGTATTGCCAATGTATTTAGTAGTTGGCATTACAGTGTATGGTGTTTGGATTTTACTGCCAAATTTATCATTACAACTGCAAATATCAATTCTAATGTATTGGAATTAAGCATCACAGACCTTACACATTAATTTGTGATAATGGAAAATTCTGACAAACTTATTTCCAAAATGTAACAGACCCAATATTTCGATGTCACCTTTATATTTTTTATTTTTTTGTATCATAATAATTACTGTGATCTGTTTTTAGCTTTAGTGAAGTCATCAAACAAACTGTTACAATTATTTACAGGATCTGGTCAACATTCAACAAAAAAGAACAAAAGTTGTCCGGCTCTATATATATATATATATATATATATATATATATATATATATATATAAGGCTATTCCCACTTTTACAAGTTACTCGATCCAATGATCAAAGATAATTCTTTCAATGATTTTATTCAATGATTTTAACAAACTTTGTGCACTTTTATTAAACGGACTGCACATATTACTTAACTATTCACACACTACAGATATAAACAACACTGAACCTGATTTACGAGGGGCTAAGTTAATTGTGGAAGGAGTTTTAAGTGATGTGTCCATTCCCTGCAGCTGGGCAGCTGTGAATCGCGCTGCACTGGATTGTCAGGGCAGCTCACTGGAGTTCAAGCTTCATCGTCTTCACTTCATCGACCTCGTCAGTCACGGACCCAGCTTTCAGCTTGAGGCTCTCACCTATGCACGCAACTTTGCCCCGTTTGCAGTGTCACATGCTAAAGGTCAGGCCTCACAGTTATTTCACCTATTTTATATAGGGTCTACATGTGTATTGTTTTGTATTTAACATTTGTTATGGTTTTTTGACATTTTTTATGGTTTTGTATTAAACATGCATTTTCCCTTTAAATAACATTTGTCTACAATTGTGGACTCATGCCACCTTTTTTTTCAATGACATGAACATTTTAGTGTTCACTTTTAACTATTATTATTCACTTTTAACTTGTATCTTAAGTATTTTAATATTATTTATTTATTTATTTTAATACTATTTTAATGCTTTATATGTCTTAGTCATATATATTCTTTATTAAAAACTCATTTATAAATGTTTTATTACTGTAATGCGCCTCTGAATGGCCACAATTGCCAGATATGTGGCGCAGAAACAAAATGCTATTATTATTCTTATCGCCTTATTAAGCAGAGCTGACAAGTGTATGTCTGTCTGTTTCTTGTCCAGAGCTGCAGGTGTTGATGGGAACATTGCTGTACGTGAAGCAGGGCCTGGACAACTCACCCTATAACAGTCTACTGGACACTGTCCACTGGCTTGAGATCTGTGACATCTTCACTCGGGACGCCTGCACACTGCTGGGACTGTCCGTCGAGAGTCCACTCAGTGTCGTGTGAGTTGTCCACTTTTGGTGCATAAGGCCACTTAGTAACTTCCACCGTTTCACACATCCTCTAGCTGCGTTCTCTGCCATCCTCCAAGAACTCTAGCCCAGTTTGTTCCTCTCTCCCTCAAGTCCACTTCACCACTATTTGTTTCCAATCCCTGGTTGCAACTTTCCCGAGTAGCCATGGAAATTGTCTTGCAAGATGTCCTGATTTGAATTCTCTTATGCAATTTTAGTTTCAATTACAACACATCACAAAGTTTCTGTTATATAGTTATGCTGTCTAAAAATGCGGTTATAAAAATATTATTTATCATGTAACACTGTAAGTAAAATACAATTTATTTTAAAGAATGAAGGCAATTTTACATCAGGTCAGGTTTAACAACCCTATCAAATGTGCTATTTCTGCTGCCCCACCTTTCATTGTGCTTACTGTTTGTCCTACTGTGTCTACCACTGTGCTTTCTATTTGTCCTACCCCGCTACCACTACTTTCTGTTTGTCCTACCCCGCTACCACTACTTTCTGTTTGTCCTACCCCGCTACCACTACTTTCTGTTTGTCCTACACCTTTACCACTACTTTCTGTCAGTAGTACCCCTCTACCACCGTACTTTCTGTTTGTCCTACCCCTCTACCACTGTGTGGTGTCTGTTTGTAGCATCAGGGCAGGGTGTGCCGCCTTACCCCCTCTCCTCAACATCAAGCAGGTGATGCAGCAACGCCAGTGTTCGGGCGTGTGGAGCGCCAAGGACGAACTCCCGGTGAGTCAACTCATTCACTCATACTCTACTTCAGACGCCTCAATTCATTTAGCCCATTTTAAACCAGGTTTATTGACATTCAGATCTGTTGTCCGTTAATAGTAAGCAACACGCACAGTCATTATAATAATAGCTTAAGTAACACACACTGCATTATAATAATAAAATGTATACTTTTGTTAAAATGATCACAGTTTTTCCGATGATTTCTTCAAAACTAAAGCAAAAAAAAAACATTTGCACAAGGGAGCAAGCATGTCATAGTGGATACTAGAGAGGTTTGATTTTTTGCTAAATTATTCTTAAAGAAGACAAACGAACAAATTGAATTGAGGAAAGAGCTTTAATCCACGCAACTGACCAACTCGTATTTTAATCTTTGTAAGTGGCCCTTTTGGTAATAAAACAAAAGTAATTTGTCAGTTATTCATTAATTTGACTAAGGAGAAATTTGTCGATTGTATAATAAAATATATTGAATGGAAGGGTCTGTGGTCATAGATGGACCCCTGAAAGTTTGGCATCTGAAATGCAAAGTGCCTGGGAGGAGTAGCGTAGCATGCATGCATGCATGCATGCATGCATGCATGCATACATGCATGCATACATACATACATACATACATACATACATACATACATTTTGCATATTATAGTAAGATTGTTGTTACTATGTGTGTGTTTGTGATAGGTGGAGATTAACCTAGGCAAGGAGTGTCGCTTCCACTCTATATTTGCCTGCCCCATCCTGCGCCAACAGAGCAGCTCTCTCAACCCCCCGGTGCGACTCGTGTGTGGTCATGTCATCTCACAGGATGCTCTGCACAAACTCGCAAATGGCAACAAGTAAGTGCCTCGACAAATATGTGCTCACAATCATGTTTTCTGCATACGTGCCAACCCTAAGTGGCGGCACACTGGCAAAAAAATAAAAAATCCGTAAACAAACCTGTATCATTATGTACATCTACTGGTTTGCCGTGCATGCTCAAAAGGAGGTGTCCTCATTTCTCTCATTCTAGGCTACTTCTAAAATTTCTGCATTCGCTCCCTTTCTGATATTGCATCTAAGCAACCAGCGTATTTACATTGACTGCTCACTCAGGCAAGACAGCCCAGACAGCTTTGATCATCTAGCTCTGGTGTACTATTTGTTACCACCAGAGTTGAAACACATCGGAACTAGGGCTGCACCAACTTTGCGGAAATCACTCCTTGTTAGTGTCAAGTCTGCAGGAAATATAATGACACTTCAGGGTCACCTGAAGACCCACCTTTTTGACATTTTTATCCTCGCTTATCCTCCTTAGCTCCTCAGTGCACTCGTTCAACTCTTGACAACTTGGTATTGTGAACTGATTTGAGACTACTGTTTGATGTGCTGCTGAGCTTTGGTTCTCAAAGATTTCATCATAATAAAAGTTCTTCATGTGATATTGTTTCAGCCACTCTTGTATAGGACGGTCGGAAAATGAGCTTGCTAGTTTTGTATTGCAGTGCAGAACTAAGCAATCAGGGTTTATAACCTTTGTTTCCATTGTTTCAGGGTGAAGTGTCCTTACTGTCCGGTAGAACAGACGCTAAACGATGCCAAACAGATCTTCTTCTGAGCTGTTTCAAGATACCTCAAGGCACCTGCAGAATTTATAATTTTCCTCACACATAAACCTGGATGGTATGAATGTTTCTACACAGTTGATACAGGGAAATGCACGGTGTAACGCGCAGACTAGCGGAACTTTTCTCCCCACAGTATAAAATTGCACTTCCTGGAATTGACCACCTGAATGGCGGCGATACATTAAAATTCACAGTGATTTTTGCAGAATGAAACATGTTAAACATGTCCCAGATGTTGGGGGTGTAATTGTTTTTGTGACTCATAACAAATTGTATCGTTTGTGATGTGGTTTGTGTTGCATTTAACTTGGGTGCAGGACGCAGCTGTGTACTACATATACTACTGCAGCATAATTATTATTTATTGTATATATATATATATATGTAGCATAGACGTGTATTCTGTTAGAGTGCATTAATCATAAATAGTATGCATGTTGGAATTTGATCATGAATATCTGATCATGTTTAATGAATATCAGAAACTTGTTGTTTTTGAGAGTTGAGTGTCATTTAATACTTGAGATGTAGGCAAGTATGGTGCATCATTTGAAATCATTTGTAGCAGCATAATACATTAAAAGTATAGTCTGTTTTTATTGTAAAATCATGTTATATTGTATACGCTACATCTGTTCTAATATCTTGACTGCTCAAATATGCTTAAGACACATTTAGGTGGTCAGGATGTTAGCACAAGATGTTAGAATAGATAATGTGTGCCTTATAACATGGTTTTATGATAAAGTTTCTGGGGTTTTAGTTACACTTCAAATATGCAACAACACAAGGTATGACTTTTGCAGATTTCTGTATGGAAGAAATGTATAAATATTCTAATCATAACATAACGTGAGATGTGTGTGACGTGCTGATTACTTTACTGTAATTTGTTACATAAATGTTTTTGCAAGCTCATTCGGTGGCCGTGAGTTATGATATGACAGTGAAATGTAGACTTATGTCTATAACTTTAGTTTGTACTTATGTAATGCAAACACCCAATTCTATTTTTTAGGGAGATGCAGTGTTTAAATGATTTGATTTTAGACATGACAGTGCTTTAGGATGCAGTCATTCAGTTCTAATCCCTTCATTACACACATTGTGGCTTGATGTGAGGTGCTTGAATATTCCAGCAATAGTGCAAAAACAAGGATAAACAAGACCACTACCTTCAAAGGACAAAACGCCCCTCTGCTGAGACAGGCTGTTTGAAATTATATGCATCATACTGTGTGTATCTATGATGGTGTAATGGGACATCGTATTTGTAACTACACAAAACTATTTAAAACAGTTGCATTATCCGTGAAAGGTTCAAAGATCATTTAATCTGATCGTATAAAATATATCTATTCTAACATTTTGACAGCCCAAATGTGTTTGAACCATTAAAAAATATAGTTTGATTGTTCTTTGTTTATGAATATCAACATTACCATTCACAAGCAACTGTCAACAATTTCCAGTACCTGTGGACAAAGGTTATTGGTGTCAGGTGTCCAATCGATCAGGTGATGTGTATATCAAGAACCCATAAAATCACTGTATGCAATCATCGCAATGTAAACAAATTCACCCTGAAATATTAAAATTGAACATAATGGACAAAGTAGATTTTTTAAATATGGTTCATTAAAGCACTTTTCAGAATAGCTATAGTTTATACTGTATACATAAAATAATTTTGGACTTTTGACACAACAACGATAGACAAAGCTATTCCATTGGATTTTCAAGTGAAAAAATATAAGACACCCACACATACTATAAGAAACTATAAACTGGCAATACCGTTATTGAAGCTTCCTTTATTTACGTTATCTATTTATGTAGGTATCCCCGATATATATATACACACCACACATTAGTTTAAGAAAAATCAAGGAATGCCGGACCAAGCAAATACAATACATGAAAATATAACCTGCATACAAATTAGTATTCTCGCGACATGCAAAAACTTCATGATATTAAATGTTCCATGCAACAAAACTGCATTAAATTGTCTTGTTAAAGAAGTCATTCTTTGGCATTCTTACAAGGTAATGAAATGAAGTGCAAACGAACAAAGTCAATCCTGTCAGACTTTATGCACAGCAGTAGGCTAGTCATGATAAGTAGACGACATAAGGATCGGTATGCACACCAGTTCTGTGGACAGTCATTTCATACTGTTGTCCAAAAGCACACTGTTAATAACTCAGTGAAAATACGTACGGCAAGTTAGTGAACTTATGATTACGACGGAACAATCAAGTTCTCCACTTCATAAAGAAATGGCCTACATTAAGCCTTCTGCAGGTTTGGCACAGTGTATGGTGTTACAATATAAACCATCTACAGCAATAAATCTGTATTCTACAAGACACGGTATGGAGTACGACCTCTTGGAACAATATCTATAATGTCACACCATTGTCATAGGATACACCTTTCAATATGTTATCGACACATCGGCAACATCTCAAGGGAAATCTTGTTAGACAAACATAAGCAACATATCAAAGAGGCAACATATGACAAATACCCTGAGGATAATCACCAACACAAGACAATTACCCCCCCAGGGTAATCACCAACACTAGACAATTACCCCCGAGGGTAATCACCAATCAACAATATCACACACAAGTACATCTCAAGACAATTACCCCCAAGGGTAATCACCAACATAAAACAATTACCCCAAGGTTAATCACCAATGTAAGACAAATACCCTGAAGGTAATCACCAACATAAGACAACTACCCTGAGGGTAACCACAAAAATAAGACAATTACCCCAAGGGTAATCACAATGGCTTTATCACAGAAGATTGGTAGCAACTGTAACACAATCGCTTCATAAGGCATACATGTAGTAAAATATCACAGACTATAAATAATAGTGCATAAAACCGGTCTATATCAATAAACCATTATTCCATTTTTAACAAACTAGCGTTCTGGTTCTTTACCTGCAAAGATGTCGGTGCTTCTGACCTGCCGACAGTAATATCATGAAAGTAAATGGTGACGTTGCAACTATTTATCACACACAAGTACATCTCGTTTTATGTCTGGCTCTGGCTTAGGAAATGCACACAATTTAAACAATGTCTTGCATCCAGGGAAAATACATAAAATTTAATGCAAGAGTAAACATATATTGCCATAATATAGTGACTATAACTGGATAAAAATGGCATGTCAAGCTGTTGCAATTTGTTATATTATAATGACGTTTGCACTGCACATCACTATACCTAAATCACGATACCTTTTGTATGTTAGACAGGATTTATTATCTGTACCCATATAATTAGGCCCACATTGGCCCATATGAACAACAATTGTTGAAGATTCGACCACTGTTTCCTATTTTCCTCACCAGGTATATACAAACTAGAGTGAGAAATTACAAACACAAATCATTGATAAGTTGTTTATGTCCTAGGTTTCTACCCCCCCCCCCGAGACAAACGTTGTGCATCACACAAAACCTGATGACAATAATTTTGTCTCTGTCTTGTACATTGATCACAAACTTTGGTTTATAAATTTGTCAAAGGCTAATGCCGTCATGTAACATGCTAATTGTCAGACATGTAAATTAGCTGAATCATGGTTGCTAACCTACTATTGACATATTACTATGTGCATTGTAGTTGGGAGAGTGATTTGGATGAGTCAAACATGACAGAATAAATATATTTGATCTCTGTGACAAAGGACCTATCAGTGGAAGCAGATTCGTTTGAGGCTTCCCTTAATAATTAAACACCCTTCTTACCTAAATTTTGAGGCAAACATCTATGCAATTTTGAGAGCAACATTTGAAGAAATGAATGGATGTTCCATTTTTTCTAATCAATCAAGCAGATTTTTTATTGGTGTTATTTTCTTGTAACACTCATGCTGTAGTATATATATATATATATATATATATATATATATATATATATATATATATATATATATATATATTATCCTATTTAAAAAAATCATCTGATGTGGTACTATGCATGATTTTGTAAAAAAATGTTTTTGATATGCCAAAATAACATTTACCTAATCAGCAGTGGAAACAACAGTAGAACCTTTGAGGTAACATAGGAAGTCTAGCATACAGTGGGGAATATCACATTACAATTCGACAGACAGAAAAACCCACATGTTGATACCCCACAGAACTCATTTTCAGTTTCAAATCGCTGCATACACATACACATAAAATGTTGTTAATTATAGTACTAGAAAAAACTCCAGTTTGTTGTAAAACGCCGCCTTTCGGCACATACAAAACTGCGTATCACAAAGGTTGATTTGCACAATGGCTCACAAACAAACGGTTGGTGATACATCAGTCAGGTCAGTTTATTTTCATTATAACTGATGTCCAGTCTGTGAGATGGTAAGAACAGTCCAGGCAATCTACCAATGCCCCTGACATTGACATTATAATATAGAGTTGGCCACAGTGACTTTGCCCTTCATGAAGGAACCGTAGTTCTCCTGGGGATGGGCACAGACGTCGAGCGAGCGAGTTGTGTCGCCATACGTGTTCCCAAAGTGATATCGTCTTCCTATGTATGGTAAAACAATACTTTTAGTATTAAAGACACCTTTGGGGCTGGGCCAAAGTGACCTGAATAGCGAGGTGACATATTAGTGGGACTAAATGTCCTATACTGTTATGGAAGTAATTTTGGGCTGTCCCAGGGTGACTGCATTGATGAGATGGCTGTATTACTAAGTGAGGTTTGACTGTAGTTATAATATATGTAAAATTTGTTTTTAAAATAAATATGATGGGCATGCAAATATAATTATGTGCCATATGAAAGGTTATTAAAACAGCAGCATGAAATATAAAATATAATAAAGTAAGTTAGGTTGTAAAAAAAATCAGTTAACTAAGATAAAAATAAACATCAATAAGTTGGGCGAAAATGTTGCCAGTAATCATACGCCGCAGTAAACAGGTGTCTTGAAAAATTACATGATTGAATCCAGCAAAGATACCTGTTTCATCTGGGACCAATTGTACTTACGTGGAACGTAGCCTGTGTACTTAGGAATCATGCCATCAGGGAGGTAGACACGTTGGCTGTAGGTGGCTGTTGGTCCTCTCACAGGTGTTGGGGGACTGAAACAAACATTCAGTTTGATACGACATCATGAATTGACTTTTAACACCTTCAATATGACCGTCATTTACATCTTCTTCTTCCTCAATTACAGCTAATGCCTCTATATTAGTCACACACACACACGCACATGTCCACTTGCCATCTGGGCCTTTGCCTTATATGGCAATCTTGTTAAATCTTGCTAAA
Organism: Lamellibrachia columna; assembly: GCA_963662155.1. Lineage (NCBI taxonomy): Eukaryota > Metazoa > Annelida > Polychaeta > Sabellida > Siboglinidae > Lamellibrachia > Lamellibrachia columna. The sequence goes on from OY759264.1 coordinate 50,343,719, forward strand.
TCATATGATAGGCCTACCAGTAGAGTAAATGTCAAGCTCGGTGCATTCGCATCATTGGTGGGTAAAATATAGCAACTCAGCCAGTCCACAGATTCAGTCCACAACAGATACGCATATTTACCCCCCCCCCCACGTCAAATCTTTGACTTCCCCTGTTATAGACACTAGGTTGAAGGCACCTTTTAATGTGTAATTTGAAAGAAATATTCCTATACCTGGGGCAAGTCAGCAAGTTCTTAAATTTTTTATGAAAAGTGCTGTGTTGGCCATAAGAGGTTCGGGGCTCAAACCTTTATCCAGTATCTCCTAGTCACAAGGCAAGTACCAAACTCATTTGAGTAACAGCATCGGTACAATCTCAAGCATGTTGGTTTAGAAGACAATCTTGTTAAATGTTTATATGTCTGACATTTAACAACACAACAGTAGGGAAATTGCCAGAAGCAGGCCCACATGTTTTGTAATAACAGGCATTCCTTTTACTTCAAATTAATACAGTTCTATTGTATTGATTAATAATAGTAAACATCCTGTTACAAGTGTAAAGTTGCTGTCTAATGAACTAAAAACGTACGCTTTAACGTTGATGGGCTGACTCATAGTGTCGAAGTGAGCATCTTGCTCCGCCTTGAACATATGTAGTCCGTTCCTAGTCATGTTGTTGTAACGACAGCCCAGGCCCATCTCCGTTGTGTAGATACGGGGGATGTAGCCATTGTAGCCTGGCATAGGAGGCTCCAGCTGACTACGGCGGTCCGCTGGGAAGAAAGTTTGATAGTTCAACATAAAATATTCTCTTAAAACAGTTATTATATTTTGCTGTGAAAATTATACATGTTGACTAACGCAAACATCAACTTACCAAGTAGAATTGGCTGGCGTGGATGTGTATCGTAGTATGTATTGCATCATGACTAACGCAAACATCAACTTACCAAGTAGAATTGGCTGGCGTGGATGTGTATCGCGGTACGTATTGAGATGGTCCCTGACTGCCGGGTCACGGTTGACTTCCCTCAGTTTCGGGTAAGACTTGATGGCGTTCCTCAGCACCTGAGCGTTTCCAAATGTCTTGTTGAGCATTGTCAGGTGGTCATCAATACAAACGTCACAGTCAACCTTGTACGTGTCGCCAAACTTAAAAGGCATACGTGGAATGTAGCCTGAAAATAAAACAGGAATGCAATGTATGTATCACAATAACATATTTGACAAGAGCAATCCCATCAGGCTATTTCGATTTATTTGCTATTTGCACAGTTCCTGGCAAATGGCAACCTGAACATTAACACTGCTGTCTAATTTCACATTGTTTTTATTTATCAATATATGTATTGTTTTCTTATTATTTATTATTATTATTTTCATTCCATCGATAATAGCCAAAAGTAGTAGATTCAGGGAAAACATTTGGAAAGAAAACAACAAGTTTCTTGTGAGCTAAAAGCAATGTCAAATTTCAAATTACATGAAATGAGAACATAAATGCATTGTTTAACAGATGATATATGAAATTTGTTTAGCAGTTGACAGCTTTTCTGTAAATTTAAGGTGAGTGCACATTTTATGTTGAATGCACATTTTATGTACATTCTCAGCTTTGTGAATTTAAGTCAAATTAATTAAGTAACACTAATAGTGAGAACTGAAATATTGTGGGGGAACTAATGCATCTTTTAATGCCTTAAATGACAAAATATTTGCATGATGATCTAAAATAGTTTTTTGCTTATGACTTTGGTATCGTAATTGTGTTTATCAGAATAACGTCCTGTCACATCATGATAAACTTACAAAGGGGAACAGTATAGCTGAACGACAAGTGAAAAGCACAAAAAAAATGTAAATGCCACATTGGTTTGTGCAAGTGGCTGACCAAAATGTATATCTTACCCTTATATTTAATTATTTATTATATTTTAATTTACTTATATTTTATGTGTATTTATATGTATGTGGGTTTTTCTTAAACCTAAAATAAAGATTATTCATACCCGTAATAACATATACAAGAAAGAGAAAGACAAATATTTAAATTAACAACAATTATTGACAATGTATGACATTAATTAATAATAATAATAATATTGACATAAATCATAAACCTATTTGTTCTGCTACCAGTGACCTAGATTACAACATATGTGTGGCAACAGTACAACAATTAATTCAAGTAACATTTGAGCCATACCATTTATGCATTGGATATTACAAAATGGCTGGAATATTGCAATAAAACCTTAGACCAACTTCAATAGGACCTGTGTAAATAATTAGTGGTTGATCAACACAGGTCAACTTGAGTTCTATTGTGTTGTTCCATTGTTATTCATGGCCTGTTATTGCCTAGTCTGCAATCACTAACAGGGCACAGGAATAAACTCTACACAAGCCACATGGATGATTCTGGTTCACTGAACAAACATTTAAACTGCCTGTTAACTGTTCTAATTAATCATACTTTGGCAAATTGGATATTGCTGGACTAACCTAACCATTGGAACAAGTTCCAATATATATATATATATATATATATATATATATATATATATATATATATATATATATATATATATATATATATATATATATATATATATATATATATATATATATATATATATATATGTGTATATATATATGTGTGTATATATATATATATATAAAATTATATATGTATATATATATGTATATATGTATATATATATATATATACATATATACATACATATATAATTATATATATATATATATACACATATATATATATATATATATATATATATGTATATATATGTATATATATATATATATATATATATATATATATATATATATATATATATATATATATATATATATATATATATATATGTATATGTATATATATATATGTATATATATGTATATATATATATATATTTTTTTTTTACTTTACGACACATTTGTTTACAGTGTCTTTATGCAGTGTTTGTTAACGTAAACATATATATATATGTTTACGTTAACAAACACTGCATAAAGACACTGTAAACAAATGTGTCGTAAAGTAAAAAAAAATTATATTTAATATCTGTGAGACTAATAATTGTTACATTTATAACAATATTAATCCTCCAAGATATGTGTGTTGCAGATATAAAAAACATGTACAGCATATAACATGCATGCTTTCATATTAATCAATGCAAATTGAATATACAGTGGAACCTTGTTAATACAGACACCTTGGTCCCCAGTGTATGTGTCTGGATTAACAAGTTTTCAGATAAATGAATCATACAATTAATGGTGTATATAGTATTTGGAAATTCTGTTCCCGTTAACTGATATCTGGATGTCGAGGTTTCTGGATTATCAAATCCTCAGTCTGTTTTTGGGATAATTATAAATTTCCTATTTAAAGGTTTTATGTATATCCAACAATGTTTTTTTTTTGGTAACCATAACCGCTATTAAATTTCCTTAGTTATTCAAAGAGATGAGAGCATTTGTTTTAATCTGGACAGTGATAATAATTTTCTAAAATACCAATGCTCAATTAGTCTTATAAGCACTGTAAAAATATTATGGTTAGATCCAGTCACAGAGATATTAACTGGAAAATCAAATTGATACCAAACTATCATGATATAAGCAACAATATGATACATAAAAATGTAAGTGAACAGAGGAATAAATCCCTCTTCATGTAACTACTTCAAAGTAAACAAATAAATCCCTATGCATACACTACCACACAACACAGATATATCATACAGAGGGTGTCAAAATTTCATCACATGGGGCATATTAATAATTCTGTTAAGTAAGTGAATGGAAACTGTGATCCCGTTTTTTCTCCAGATGCTGCAGTGGCAAATTTTATTTTTCAATGCAGCCCCAAACAGTGAATTATCTCTATATGAAAACACTTTTTCATCAAAAAACAGATATGGGTGATGGCCAATCTGTAAATACATTTCAGTGTTAATTTTTCCAATACAAAATAAGAAATTGTGGTAATTAGAAATGGGGACAACCATATAAAAATCCCAAATTCTTCCAATAGTAGTAGTAATTAGTAAAAGCTGTATTTCGAGACGGTGGCCATGTCATGGTTCTAGTGTTATTTTCAATGGGTCATCGATCACATGCACTCTTACAGCCATAGTTGTATTATTTAAGATAAAATATACAAGTAATAATTATTCATCTTTTTAATCTGATTTGATTTGAGTTTAAAGGAACGCGTCTCTCTAAACGTTCCTGTGATATGCCACTGCCATCTTTCCACAACTGAAAAAGAAACACCTGTTGTCATTCAAGTGGCCAGCTGCTATGTGTATCATTGCCTACCTGTGTATCCTGACACCATGTCTGACGTGTATCTGTTGTCTCCGGTACTTTCAGGTAGTCCATTCCGTAGTACAATCTTGGGTCGTGGGGTGAGAGCGTCCATTGGCTTGTACGCGTCATATTTCTATAAAACATTTGTCAAACTCACAAAATCATGCAACATGCACATCAGTCTTTTATGCAACAAGGCTAACTAAATTACCATTGTTAAATTTAATGCTGATGGTTTGTAAATTCTTTCAAGGCACATACATAACATACAGTGAAACTTTTTTGATCCATTTAATAATTTTTATTTTAAGAAAAAAATCTCAACATGCTGTAAATTGCTTCTTTATTCCATGATTCACCCAACGCATGCTTCATTAAGCCAGTCAAAACCCCCTGGATACCAAAGTGTGCAGATAACTGAGGTTCCATGTACATATATATATATGTGTGTAACATTATTCATTGGTTGTCTCTGTCTCTGCAAACAATGCCTTGTAATGGTCATAATATATATATATATATATATATATATATATATATATATATATATATATATATATATATATAATATATATATATATATATATATATATATATATATATATATATATATATATATATATATATATATATATATATATATATATATATATATATATATATATATATATAATTAAGCCAAGCCTAAGTTCACATTACCACCAAAATAACTTTTTTTCAGAATATATAATATACAAAATAATAATCAAATAAAATTTATTGTAACTCTTTACAATATATACAAATCAAATCAAGGTAAACCCTACATGATAATGTAAAGAGAACAATAGGGGAAGAACATTATACAATGTTATGCTCCCTAGTATATATTTCAATACATATATCATAGTATTAAACACAAAAATAGCATGCAGGTGTAGAAAACGAACAAATTGTGATTGTGATACGTTATATATTGACATCATTGTGTAATATAAATTGGTTAAGTATACATTTGTAGTTTATTATTGAATAAGAAGTAAAGTTGAGTCTTGTGTTAAAATAATTCCAAATTATAGCACCCTTAATTCTTATAGAACGAAGTCTTATTTCTAAAGTTGCCATGGATATGTGTATTAGTGTAGATTGTCTTGTATTGTAACTATGAACATCTTGATTAAATTTAAACATATTACCAAAAATTTTTGGTAGAAGACCAATGTTGTATTTATACATAAACATTTGTATTGAGTAGACATATAGTTGTCTAAACGTTAAGATGTTTAGTAGTTTAAAGATATGAGTGAGTCAAATGCACGGTTATGCACCACCCCACACTTCAATACAATATGTCAAATGAGGGAATAGAAACGAGTAATATAAGGTGACCAGGCATGGTCTAGTTAAAAATCTTTTGGCTTTGTTGATAATGCCTACCCCTTTAGAGATTTTACATTTAACTTTGTTAATATGTTCAGCCCAATTAAGTTTGTTATCAATAGTAACGCCAAGAAATGTTGTAGAGGATACTTGTTTAATAGCATTATTATTAATTTCAAGTTTTGTCGGTTTGATAAGTTTTCTGTTAGAAGTTCTAAATATCATGTATTGGGTCTTATCAATGTTTAGAGATAATTTGTTAGCATTTAGCCAAGCTACAAGTTTTTTAGTTCAATATTCATTTTGTTAGCTATATCATCAAATTGATCACCCTGTATAAATACACTAGTGTCATCGGCAAATAATAATGAGAAAAGAATATCTGAGACATTAGCAATATCATTGATATATAATAGAAACAGCAATGGTCCCAGTATGGAACCTTGAGGCACTCCACAAGTAATAGAGAGTTTAGTTGAGCTAGTGTTATTGAAAAACACATATTGATTTCTATTAGATAAATAACTTTTAATCCAGTCATTGGCTAAGCCACGTATACCATAACATTGGAGTTTTTAACACAGTATCTCATGGTCAACAGTATCAAATGCTTTAGATAAATCTAAGAACACCCCTAGCACAAATTGTTTGTTTTGTAGTGCTTCTGATATTTTGTCTACAATGATCAATAGTGCCATACTAGTAGAGTGATTTTTTCGAAAACCAAACTGATATTTGTACAGAATGTTATACTTATTAATAAAATTTATCAGCCTGTTATACATTAGTCTTTCCAATATTTTAGAGAAAGTTGGTAATATTGAAATGGGTCGGTAGTTAGAAAATAATTTTTTTTCCTTAGATTTGTAGATAGGTATTACCTTAGCTATTTTTTTAACTCATCTGGGAATATTCCAGTATTTATAGAGAGATTATATAAATATGTTAATGGTTTAATAAAGCTTTGATATGTTTTTTTAATTACTTTACTGGAAATATCATCCCATCCAGGACTAGATATTTTGAGAGAGTTTACTATTGCTGATACCTCATTTTCAGTTACCGGTTCAAGATATATAGTTTTAGTATTGCTGTTTTTTCATGTATGACATAGGGTCTGTTTGGTTCTGTGGAATGTTTTTTGCTAGGTTAGAGCCAACATTTATATAGAACTTATTAAAACATTCGCTTATTTGTTTTTTGTCTGATGTTACTACTTTGTTGACGATGAATTTTGTCTGCGTTATATGTTCATGTTTCTTGTTTATTATTTCTTTTAAAAGGGACCAAGACTTTTTAAGGTTATGCTTATTTTCTTCAAAGAGAGTTGCGTAATGTTCATGTTCAGATTTCCTTAGTAAGCCATTCAACTTACTTTTGTATACTTTATATTTAGTTTCGTTATATCTTGTGTTTTGTCTCATATATTTAACATATTGTCTATTCTTCTCTTTTACTGAGTTTTTTTAGCCCATATGTTAGCCATGGTTTCCTATTCTTGTAGTTAAGCTTGATTGTTTTTATGGGAAAGCAGTCATTGTATTCTCGCAGTAATGACTTATAAAATACTGAGTAGGCTGTTTGACAATTATTTGTGTATGTCATAATTTCCCAGTCAAGATTTTGCATGTTATTATAACATGTATCTATGTTTGCCTGGGAAAAGTTTCTGTTTGTTGTGTATTTAAGATTGTTGGTTAATTTGCAATTATTATCAATGAGAAATATTGGGAAGTGGTCAGATATATCTGTATACATAATGCCCTGGAGCATGTTTTTATGATTATTTGTAAACATTTTATCAGTTAATGTTGCTGATTGATTAGTTACCCTTGTTAGTTTATTTATTAATGGAATATAAGAGTGTAAAAACATCAAGTTAAAAAAATACATGTTGGTGCATGTACTTCATGGTTAAACAGATTAATGTTAAAGTCATCCATAATGTAACATAATTTGTTTTCATTGTTAAGAATATCAAGTATATTAGACATTTCATCAATACATTTGTTTATATCATTGTTTGGCGGTCTGTATATGACACCAACTATAATATCTTTACCATATGAATTACTATCTTTATGAATCTCTATAAACTGACATTCTATGTAATCATTTAATTTAGTAATGTCTAATCTAGTGTGGTATGCAATATTGTCTTTAATGTAGAGGGCAACACCACCACCAACTTTAGTGCGCCTATAAATATGTTCTGCTTTGTATCCTGGTAAATCACAACTGTTGACATTGTAGTCTTGACACCATATTTCGCTTATACCAATAACCGAAAAATTATGATTTAGTACATGGAGATACTGATCTAATTCATGTAGATGTTTGCTAATACTTCGAATATTAATGTGTAGTAAAGAAAACATTTTGTTCATTGTTGACAGTTGAGCACATTTGTTAATAAAAGTGTCTTCAACAAAGTAGTCACAGTTATTTTGTACGGCTGAGTAAACGTTATTAAAATATTGCAAATCCGGATCATTATTGTACATAGGAAAACTGTGGCTATTATTATTCAAATCAAAAGGATTAAGTAGCTTATTTTGTAAATCACAAAACGATATATTCGTAACATCAAACCAATCATCAGAGATGGCATTGAGGAAATCATAGTAATTTTTGAAATGATTAAATGGCAGAATAGGCGAAATGCATTTAATGCAGTGCCAGTTGGTAATTAGCTTCACATCATTAATTTGCAAATAAGGTAAACATTTAGTATGATATGCACAAGAACAAATGATACAGGTTAAGGAAGTATGCTTATTAACATACTTTTTACATATACAACACTGTTTTGGCGTCATTAAAATATGTTTGAATAAACATGTAAATTGAATTCATGTAAACACAGTGGAAAGAAAAAGAAAAACATTTGCAATTACAAGAACATAGCACTATATCATAGCACTTAGCGAATTTGCTGAATACAATCATAGTTTGGTGTATACAGGTGTGGAGCACTGAAACTGGGTATGTAAGTCCATGATGCCTTATTTGGCATTGTCATTCAATTCTTTACGAGTCTTGATAATGATTACTTTGTTCGCAATGTTCTTTATGAGGATAGTCCCATCTGACAACCAACAGTCATTTATCAACTTCTTCCTTTTTTGCGACCCGGCAGTTGTAGAGCAGTCTGGCCCTGGTCTGCGTTAGGTCCTCATTCAGGAATAGGACTTGAGTCCTGGTGCCTTGACTCTGTTCATGTGGCTTACCTGCTGTGCCAGTCAGGTCTGTGTCAACGCTGCTTGATGCATCAGCTCTCTCATCCCATCACGGTCTATGTGGGTTGGGATTTAACCCTACCCTGGCTTTGTAGATTCACCTACGGCTCGCATATGTTGCAAATTTGACAAGCACTGGTCTTGATGGCTTGTCCATGGGTCTGACTTGATGAATTTGGTCAATCTCCTCCAATCGGTGGGGCGGACTCAGTTTTGGATTCATTGATTCATTTAGTGCATCTATTGTTCGTTTAGTTATGTCCTCGTTTTCGCTTTCCACAAGACCGAAAAGTCTCAGTGAGTTTCTCCTTGAGTATTGTTCATGGTCATCAAGTGTGACTTCCAGGTCATCGACTCGTTTTGTAAGTGACTCTATTGTTGCATCTTTCTTTTCGATAACACATCTGAGGTACGCGACTTCTTTCCTTAAATCATTTACTACAACTGTTTGTAGTTTTTCAAAAACTTCTTTGTTGCTAAGAGCAGCCAACATTCCGTTAATAAAGTCTTCCTTTTCATTGGCTATTGAACCACTACACGTATTGTCTCATGTTAACACCATGTATTGTCTCATGTTTACATCTGATTCGTTCTGGAGGGCGTTACACAATTTGGTAGAAGGATAGTCACACCCTTCAGCTGCAAATGTTCAGGTTGGCTGCACATAGGTCCAGACTGTAGATGGTCCAATGTACAGCTGAAGTAAACTATCAATTCAGATAAATTCATACATCTATTTTGCGTGGTTTTCACATACCTCAGTGCTCTGTACACTTATGGCTCTAGCACACTACTTTGTGTGTACAGGCACACGTTATTGGTGCAAAAACGTTAGTTATCTTGCAACCCTTCACCAGAGCCACACTAATGCCCGCCATTTTGAATCGTCAAAATAATAACTACTGATCATAGGCTCTTCTTAACTGCTACAGAAATGAAAGTTTGAAAAGAGTTGTCTTAATCCATTGAGGATCTATCCTAACTCATCACCAATGACAAATTAAGTTGACATAGCATTACTGAACTTCTACTACTATACATATCATCTAAAGTCAAGACAAGACATGGCTGATAGTGCCTGCTAATATTGCTAATATTCCTTTTAAGTTTAGATTCTAGTAGTTTCTGATGATATAACCTTAAGTGGTTTTTGACTCTGTCTAATTATATTGTTTAACTTTAAGCAGATTCTGGATTTCTGATAATGGTTGATAATATCCCTTCTAAGTGGATTTAGATTATTTGAAGATATCCCTTCAACATGGATTCAGATAGTACTTGAATATATCCATTCAAAGTGGATTATGATAGTACTTGAAGATATCCCTTCTAAGTGGATTCAGATAGTGCCTGGTGGATTCTTGCATTTGCAGTCATGAGATGGATGAAGGTTGGAGAAGCAGAGGTCAGAGGTTGAGGAAATGTACAAAGAGACAACAGTGGTGGTGAAATTCGAAGGAGAAACATCGGAACAATTTGGAGTGGGAGTATGACTTAGACAGGGAAGTGCCTTGAGTCCCCTGCTTTTCATTATGGTGCTGAACCTGATCAGCGGAAAGGTATCTGAACAGGAAGAACTTAAGAAGATAGTGTATGCAGATGACCTAGCAGTGGTGGCTAATAACAAAGATGATCAACAGAAAACATTGCAAGAATGGAGTAACATCTTTAGAAAACATGGCCTCCGAATGAATCTCGAGATGACCGAAGTAATGTGGATAGGCGAACAGGAGGTGGATCTACATGTAGTTGTTGATGGAAAGACCATTAAACAAGTGAACAGTTTTGTATACATGGGCGGTACAGTGTGTTAGAATGGAGAGAGTAGTAAGGAAATACAGAAGAGAGTGCAAGCTGGAGCAGCAGCATGGAAGAGGGTGGAAGGCATTATGTGGGACAGAAAATTGAAGAAACAACTAAAAGGAAAAGTGTTGGAAGCCTGCACGGTACCAGCCTGTATATGTGGGTTGGGAACTGACAGAGAGACAGGAGGAGAAGATACAGATAGAAGAAAACAATTGGGTTTGAAGAATATGCAAAGTAACCCAAGAAGATAGAAGGAAGATGAAGGAATTGAGAGAACAGATTGGCATGAAAAAAAACACATACAAATGAAAGTACTGTAGTCAGAAGCAGAATGAGATGGGCAGGACATGTACAAAGAATGAGCTAAGACAGACTGTCAAAAAGAGCATGGAAAGCAGAAGAGGGTGGCAGTAGAAGAAGTGTCAAATGAGATCTTGAAAGGGCAGGTATGAAAGACCAAGAGAGGAAGATCATCACAGAAGACAGAGGGATATGGAGAGAGTTAACAACGAAAGTGGAAGAAACTACCAAGTGACTTGGAGCCCACCCCACAAGGGAGCAAGGGGAAGAAGAATCTAGGTGAGCAAGGGAGAAGAAGAAGAAGGGGAAGAAGAATCTAGGTGGATTCTAATTGTACCTGAAGATATTCCTTCAAAGTAGATTTGGATAGTACCTGAAGATATTCTTTCTAAGTGGATTACAATAGTAAAACATTGGTACCTGAAAATATTAACATATTTGTCTCTCACAGTGTCTGATGATATCCTAATTTGGTGGATGCTGAGCATGTTTGATGATATTCCAATTTGGTAGGTTCATATACAGTGCCAGATGGTATCATAATTTGGTGGGTTCTGGCAGTGCCTGGTGATATCAGAAGAAGTCCATGCATTGTTGTAAACTGCATTTAAAAGTCTTCCCAATGTGGATTTCTTCTGTATAGTTTATTTATAGCATTTAAAAAAATAATAATGATAAAATATTATTTTTATATAGTAATCACCTAGTGCTCTATGGCATTGTACAGTAGTCTAAAAAGATACGGGAAATTACTAATTGTAAGACCGCAAAATACCATGAGAGGTGCAGCAGTGTAGTGGTTAGCATATCCGCCTTACATTCAAGACCTGGACCGGGTATGGGTATGTTTGGAGTAAAAACATGGCTCTAAGCATTGGAGACCGTGTATATCTCGTGACTTGGACATTAATTTCAGTCCCGTCTCATTTAATTGGGGACGAAAAAGAACAATTGAGGATGACATGCACCCTGGCAGTGGTCACCCTTAATGCCATCAAGGCATATAAAGGCGATAATGTTCTGTAAAGGCTGGCTAGTTGAATGAGACCTTGAAACACCATACAATTGTAATAACCACAACAGACAGACTAGTCAGTTAATAGAACGTTGCTGAGTGCTGGAAACAACCAGAACCACAGACTATTGTAAACAAAATGTGTGCATCTCAAACGAGTGTTTAAAATAACTTACCGAAGACAGTTCATGGGTGTCCTGTCCATATGTCTTGCCTACTCTATATTTTAGATGTGGACAGTAGCCACCATAACTGTAAACAATAACAACATTCAATAAATATTTAAGTTTGTAGTAAATTACACTTCTATATATAATACACTTTTATGCACACATGCATCATACAGTTATGAACAACAATACATTTATAGTCAGTATTTGGTAGCAGCAAATAAATTCTTCGAGCAAATAGACAAAATAAAACCTACATAATATTGGCATAATAAATGTATGAAAAATCACATATGTTTGTAAGACATTTCTTTAAAATGTGGTTTATTCAAACACACACGTGCACAAATGTGTACACACATGCACACAAAGTTAAAGCATGTACATATATACGTACAACATACATCATGTTGTACACGCAATGCATATAATACTGCATAACCTCATTATTTAACTTGAACTTGTGTAACTCGAATACCTACTATAATTAGCACTAAAAGGGCTTGATACCAACTGCCTTAATCTTATTGTTAAAATAATTATACATACTTAACATGAATACATTGGTAAGTTTACCCCCTGTCCCTTCAACTTCGAGTTAACCAAGTTTTACATAAAATGCCTGTTTAATGTATTAATTCTTAAGTGGCACATCCGTATTTCACGGTATATAACCGCGCATACTGTGCTGAACACAGTATGCCTGCAGTATACAAAAGTAGCTTGAACTACAACTTACCCTGGAACGTGGGACCCATCCTGAAGATTTGCAAATTCCCTCCTTTGGCTGACGGTGGGACCACCGCCGAATGCAATCGTCGTCATTTTCACTTATTCGGTGGGAACCCGAAGGCACAGTCGGATTGAGACTGCCACGTTGAATGAACAGACGGTTTAAGGTGCGCTGTTTTCGTTGTTAGGGGCAGGTTGCTACCTTCCGACCTGTCAATAGATCACCACATTGAACACCGGCTGGTGCGGCCAGCTGTCCAATAGAAATGCGCAGGGCTATTGATCAAATGTAGCGGGCTTGAAAAGAATCTACTTCCGCGCGTCCTCATCGTCATGGAGAAAGAGGAAATGACGTCACGAATAAATAAGCGCCATGCGCCATTAGGCTTGTTTACATTAGTTATCATGGCGGCCGCCGGGGTTGCAGGTGCTTCTTTTCCATCATAACATAATCGGCATTTTGTTTGATTTGCACACAATTGCAACATAGTTCTACAGCCACAGCAGCCAAGATGGGGAACACTCACACCCATGTCGCGAATAGCATCAAAAAACAAGCCGCTGGTATGACAAAAATGTATAATTTCATAGACCTGAAAGGAGGCGGCGAACTCGTTGAATTAATGAAGAAGGCAAATCGAACGAAAAATTACCATGAACTGGACGAGAAAATACGCAACGAACTGAAGCAGTTCTTGTACAATGATGGCGAAGGGAAAACCGTTCACATCAGTGAGATCGTCATGGCGCGATGCAAGGAGCAGGGCTTGACAAACATCAGTCGGAGGAAAAAGGATCTGGAAATGGAGGCTATGGTGGGAGACCATGACATACACCTAAGAAAACATGGTAACTGTATGAGGACATTATAATATTTTTATTAAAGAAACATTCCACACATATTAGCATACTGTAGGCTATATTTCTGGGAACATATATAAACTATATAGGAATATTAATGTGGTTAAATTTACATAACTAATTCATAAACCTAAACTGGAGAGCCAATTAACATCCGCCTTGTCATGTTCTTTAAGACCCTACATTGCATAGCCATCTTGGATCTCATCCCCCAACCTATACCCCTTGTGAGACCCTCTCAACACACACACATTCTGAAACATTTCACCTCCCCCTAATCACTAAGCAATTGATCCAGTACAGCTTCTTACCCCGTACAATAGCCAACTGGAACAACCTGTCAGGTGTCGCAGCTACAGCACCAAGTTTGGAGATCTTCAGACAGAGGATCTCCAGCTTGCAACATTAATTTACATTGCATCTTTCATGCTATCAACTTTTCCTCTCCTTAAATTGCAGTTATGCACGCATACTATCAACTTTTCTCTTTCTTCCAAATATTTTATTAGTTTCTCTTACATCACTTTACCATGTATGCACACAGACCGAGTCTATAAGCCTTGGAGAGTCTATAAGCCTCTATTTTTCTGTGTTTGTAGCAATGATTCAGCCATTATGCATCCTCACTTGTCACTGCCAGCTCACAGTATGGCAACAGTACAAGGAATTGTGTTGTTTTTGCAGCTCACAGTATGAGGAAGTGTGTTGAGTTTGCAAGCTAGTAGTACAAGAAAGTGTGTTGTGTTTGCAGGCTCATAGTACAAGGAGGTGTGTTGTGTTTGCAGGCTCACAGTACAAAATGTGTTCTGTTTACAGGCTTACCGTACAAGGAAGTGTGTTGTGTTTGCAGGCTCACAGTACAAGGAGGTGTGTTGGAAGTTGGAGGAGAGAGGAAGTGTGGGAGAGAATCCCCTACACGTCTGTCTGCTAAATGCGACATCCATCCACGCAGACCTTGCCAAGCGCCTCCTCCATCACTATCCTAAACTTATCAATGACTACTACATCTTTGATGAATACTACGGTAGGTTTTTCATCATCATGTGGTGCCATCTCCTCTTGGAAGGTCGGCTGTCACGGACCACCACTGATATCTGCACTGTGCTGTTCTTGTAAAATCTTCATACTTAATTTTTGCCGTCCATGCCTTGATGTTGTCTGTCCACGTGGCTCTTCATCTTCCCCTGCCTCTTTCACCCTCCACCATTCCCTCCAGTATTTCCCTCCAGCATATTCATTGTATTCTTAGTAGGTACCATATCTTGAATGCTTTCAGTCTGTGTTGGTATCGCTTAGAAATTGTCCAATGTCAATGTTGACCAACTATAACATTTTAGAAGTTTTATCTTTAGTAGTAAGTTCAATATCCCCATGAGCACGTTGAAAGTTGCCCTTGCTATTTCATGGTTACATAGATTTTTGGCTGTATATAAATATATTATTATACCCATTTTTGTGTGGTAAAAATATTCTGTTTCATTTTCATAAGTGATATATTTACCTGAATATGGCAAATCAATGTTACAGGAACAAAATCAGTAAGGTTTTTTATTTATTAGCACACTTGTAATCACACAAGTGATATCCTATCAACAGATTCTATGATATAAGATATATGTAAGATGAAATGCTTATAAGACACCTAATGTTTGATATGTCTCTTAATTAGCCTATCATACTGTGTCAAAATGAGAACAGGTATTTATAACAAGATTGCCATAAAAACAACCATAGATGGCAAGTGGAAAAGGAGGCTTATTGAGTGCAACAAGTTTTCATACATCGATAAGTTGCTTGTCCTTTTTAGATATTAGTCAATGTTTTGTTTAGATATATTCACACTGCTAAGGGTAGCTTAAATTAAGAGTATTTGTTAATTTATCATCCCCTGTGAGAAAAAACACTCTCTCATGATTTTTATGCTGGGTTTGTTTAGTAATGCCTCTTTGCATCCTCTGGTTAGACTACTTTTATTAAGTTTGACCACACTGCTTGCATTAGCACTGTTATCAGAGGCTGGAATGATGCAGGAGAGAATGCGTTACACATGGCAATCGTCAACGAAGACCCAGCCATGGTGAAATTCCTGCTTGGAAAAGGGATAAGATACGATCAGAGGGCCTGTGGCAACTTCTTCACTCCAGATGACCAGAAGGCTGAAAGGCGAAGTAACCTCCAACATGAATGGTTTGACGTCCCTGTTGAGACAAACTATGATGGGTAAGTGTTATCTAATACAGTGCCCAGGAAATTAATTCCTCAGTTTAAATTCCACCACAAATATTATCAGAGATGTTATCCAGACATGTATAGTTGAATAATTGTGGCTTCTGGTCTTCTTCAAAATGAGTCAGAATGGCTGGATTTACAAAAAAATTATGTTTTGCTATACGTCATATGCTGGTTTCACATGATAGTATTCATATGTACAAAGATGTCTGCAGACTGTCAACAATAAAAGTAAGAACTATTTTAAAGAACAAACAATTAACTGTGCATCAATAAAATGTATGAATTTACTTTTTTCCTAGCACCAATGCACAAGTACTTTGGAGTTATGGAAAAAGATGCACTTATAGAATTTTTAGCCTTTAGTTGGCCAAAAACCATTATTTTGTAAAAAATTAAAAAGTGTTTTGGTTAGAGTTTAGCAGAGGATCCATATACACTGAGTGTCCACTTGTGTAAAATTGGTACCAGTAGTCATTTAGTAGCCTTAGAGGGAACCTCAGAGGGTCATTCTGATTCAGGTACTCCTACTGGGGTGAATACCCCATTGGCTTTGCCGCCTGTCTGGGGCAAGAGGAGTGTGTCCGTCTGCTGGTGGCAAATGGCGCTAACCCCAACGTCCAGGACACCAACGGCAACACTGTGCTCCATCTACTGGTCATCCACGACAAATCGGTAAACATTTTGTCATCGCATAAGCCATATGATGTCTACAGTTGTTTGTGCAAATGTCAGATTTTTTTTATGGCACGTTAATTAATGTTTTATTGATTATTCCAGATACATAAATGTCACATATCCGGCATTATTTCAATCAATATCTGAATAAATAACTGTCAGTGGTTGGTGTAGAAGTTTCAGTCAATCAGTCATTGTATTTATTCCAGACACAAACAGTCCATTCATGGTAATAGTCATTCATTGATTGACAAATCCCATTCTTTCCACGTGGAACATATTACTGTTTCAGACAATATTTCTCAATATAAGATTAATATATGATACTACAATTTAAAGCAAAACAAAAGTCATCGTTTTTGGCCTATGTACCTATAAGAGTTACAAAAATGTAACCATTTGTAACTACAATTAAGAATATCACGCCACTAGTTTACTAGGAAAACCTTGTTGCACACACAGCATCTTAATTTTGTGGGCCGTGCCATACTGTTAGATAACACTACATCACAAGTGCGGTATTCTGGCAATATTCGTATTCCTATTCTTGCCAGTTCAATATGGCCATGCTATTTGCGTTCAAACTCAACTTATGTAACATATTTTGGCCTTTTTTAAAACTAAACTAGTCTTTTTAGGTTTGAATTTGCATATTGTCATGACTACAGGTGTCTGCTGTTTTGTTGCAGGAAAACCTGTTTTTTATTATTATCATATGTGTGTAGTTCAGCAACAAATTGTCCATTGTCATTTTAAAACTGTTAGTAATTTATGTTGGGAAAGTCTCAAAAACTACATCATAGTTTTTGCAGCTATCACAGATTCAAAGGTTTCATTGAGTTGTGAGGTTGGAAAATTGTGAACAAAACTAACACAATTTAATATAAATTTAAAACAGGGTGCTGAAGCGCCATCTAATTATAATAATATAATATAATGTATACTGTAATAATAATCATAATATTATATTAATTATTTTGGTAATAATTTTAAATAAACATCCCTTTTTATTATGATTTTTGCAGTTTGTAATTTTTGCGAGGTAAAAATAATTAGGTTTGCACACGTGTAGAAGAAACCTACCATTGTTTTTGTGGTTCTGTGTGTGTGTGTGTGTGTGTGTGTGTGTGTGTGTGTGTGTGTGTGTGTGTGTGTGTGTGTGTGTGTGTGTGTGTGTGTGTGCGTGCGTGAGTGCGTGCAAATACCTTGTGTGTTATGAATAAACTACGTGCTGAGTGTGGGTAAGTAAATCTGTGTAATTTGTTTTTATTAGAATGTACAAATAATAAAAAAAAACATATATATATATATATATATATATATATATATATATATATATATATATATATATATATATATATATATATATAATCCATAAGAAAAACTCAAGCACACATATGAAAAACTAGTATTGTTTATATATGTCAACCTGACATCTGGGGTTTGGGGCCTTGGATGCCATCTTGTTAAAATTGTAAATTTATTATCCAGTGGGCCTTCTTTGACATAATGTTTAAGTTTCCAGGGAACTTAACTGGATACTGTAACTATTTTCATGGAGTCATTTATAAATTGTTGGTAGCTGTCATTTACCAGCATAATTTAACCATGATTGCAATATACAATATTTTAACTTAATTCTTACTGCATACTTACATGTGTGAGAAATTCAAATTCATAAGGGTGCTAGCTCTGAGCACAGTTCATAAGGGTGCTGACTTTCATCACAGTTCATAAGGGTGCTGACTTTGAAAAACAGTTTATAAGGGTGCTGATTTTGAGCACAGATCATAAGGGTGCTGACTTTGAAAACAGTTTATAGGGGTGCTGACTTTGAGCACATGCCATTTTGTGTTATGGAGACTGTGGTGCCACCTAGCGAATACGAAGTTGTCGAATTTGCACACAGGTCGATCAACGTAATTCAAAGCTTCATGTAAGCATGGTTACCTGTAGGCCAGTGGGTTTGAGGCAAGATGGCATTGGTTTCATATGGCACCTAACATACTAACATATTCAAGTGATTCTCAGTGTTATTCACTATACATGTAGTGAAAAGTATACCTACTATTTTCTGAGGTTGTCTCCACAGTATCTGTGACTATGCCCACTGGGAGGATATGACTGAAGAAACACTTTTTTAAGAGGGATTGGCTAGCCATGCTAATATCCACTAGACAAATTAACGTATGTCTGACATAAGGAATCTCAGAATGAGGCAGCCATGTGTTATCTGAACTGCACACAGTGATAAAACTACCTGATTAGTGTAGAGCATTTTACAATGATAGCCATCCCAATACAGGGAGAAAACTACCCACTAGTCGCACTCTCTTGTTTCTGCACTCGCATTGTACACATTGCTTTATTATGAATATATTGCACTTTATGTACACATTGCACATTATGTATACATTGCATATTGTGTGCATGTTGCACATTGCATACATGTTGCACATTGCATACATGTTGCACATAGTGTAGATATTGAACATTGTGTGTACATTGTACATCGCATACACTTTGCATGTTGTGTACACATTGCACACTTGTGCACATGTTATGCACACATTGCATGCACTTTGCACATGGTATACATGTTGCACGTTGTGTACATGTTGCACATCGTGTGCATGTTGCACATCGTGTACATATTGCAACCAGTCATCCACAACCAGCCAGGTTTGTGCAGCTTCTGTTGCCATGGATACGCACCACCATGTTGTGTTGTCATCTTACGTATCTAAACTTAAGTCCATGGCTTTTAAATCTAAGTACAGGGTGTGTCACACAAACACTACATACACATCATGTTGTCTATTTAAAAGTGGAAAGAACTCATTTGTAGCATGCCCTATATATATGGTGAGAGAAAAAACAAATAGTTTGCTGTATTTGTGGTCCCTTAATTGGATCTCTACACCTGCGACTTGCCCTGCAGATGGAGAGATCTGGAGAGCTTCTCTGGGCTGTTTGATTGGTCTCGCAGAGATCCTGCCCCTCTCCAGTATGATTAGAAAGACAGAGGGATGAGAGGGAAGATGGAAATAGAATCAACCTATTTCTTGTTGATATAATATTATGCTGTCGGTTTGAGTAAGAAGATGTAACCTGGCTTGTATTGAGCCATGTGCATGATCACCATTTTTTTCACAAAACACCCTTTACTGTGTTTTCTATGTGATTATCAAATGAGAAATCTATATGCATATTTTCCAGGTTTTCAAAAACAACATTTTCAGATGCCATCGACTATGTATGATATATCAAATTTCCTACTTTTATTATTTATATTTGTTAACCAATATTGATAAGCATACGCAGTTAAGCTTTATTTAATGTTAATATTATTGCTTTGGTGGAATTTCCGTTTGTTTTATTCTTTATCAAGAAATATGTCATGGTGTCACTGTTTCTGGGATGATTATACAAAACGGTATCATAAAACATGTTTCTGTAGGAATTTATTATCTGTTTCTTTGCCACCCCAAAAACTCTTTCTTCTTCTTCTCTCTTGGTGCCTTGCAGGGTGGGGGCCACATCACATAGTCTGTTCCACCCTCTTGATGAGTTGTCTCCATCTATCGCAAACTTCTGCCATTCTCTCCCTCTCTCGGCTGTTCATAGATCTCTAATTTTGGTTTTCCTCTTTTCCTTCACCCATCCTCTTCTTTTTCCACAGGACACAGTTTTGTGCTCGTGTGGCATTGACCCTGCCCTCTGGCATTGACCCTGCCCCTATATTGTGTTGTCGTTACCCTGATATTACATTTGGTGCCGTGACCAGCACAGTCACATTAGCCATAACAGGGAAGTACATTTCATTGCATGGTTTCACTGGTCATTTATCGACTTGTTTTCCAAGCATTTGAGTTCTATTTTTGCAAATGGCGCATTCAGGCTATCGTAGCACCGACTGGCTGAACAGTCTCCATCCTCCACATCACTCAACTCCCGAAGCCTGTCAACTACCAGCAAGATGGCACCTGAAATGGAAGAACTGTTACTTAGCAGGTCTGGTCTGACAGGCCATACAAGCGTGTCTTCTCTGCCAAGACGCTCATGTCCAGCTGCCATACATACGTGCCTCCGTTCATTGGGCGAAATTCACTCAACCGTCAGGACAGCTTCCCGAAAGTGAACTCATAACATGATGTTGAGATCATCGCTGGGACTCGTTCAGGGGTGGACATGTTAAAGGGAGGGGGGAATATGGCATTGACCCCCCCGCCCTGTAGTGACACCCCTCCCAACTCCATGCAGGAGAGCGGTGATGGGGTTAAGAAGAAAGAGAGGAAGTGGTCATTATATATATATATATATATATATATATATATATATATATATATATATATATATATATATATATATATATATATATATATATATATATTGTGTTGTCATTACCATGATATCACACTTGCATTTCCAGCTGCTTCCATCTACAACCTGGTTTTGTCATTTTTACTTCTCTAAAAAAACTGTAGTAGCCCAAAAATGTATTCTGTTTAAAATTTTATTTGATCTGTTTCTATAAATTCTTTCTGGGAAAAAAACAGGTCTTGCTTCCTTATTATCATGAACTAATACATTAATACTGCTTGTTTTATGTTACTGTATGTTTCCAGCAGATTATTTACCACACAAGATTTTTAATAGCATAACATATCTTTCTAAAGTTACAGATGATCCAGCAAAACTCTTTATAAACTTGTTATGATGTTGAATGAATAAAGTCTCGCTGCACATTTATATTTAATTTAGTGGACTATTTCACAATAGTTTTATTTGCACTGTTAATAGTTGTATTGATATTTGTTTTTTGCACTACGTACCTTGCACTGTCTCAGTGTAAATATCGGCTGAAGGTATACATATCAAAGATGTTAGTTAGTGTAAATGTCATAGCATACTGGTACTAATTTTTTATTTTCGACATATCACATTTATTTCATAGTAACTTTTTTTGAGTTTGAGCACGCATTTTCACTTGTTTTTTGTGTGGTTTCTTTTTCTTTGTTGGATGTTTTATTGTGTGCATGGTTAGATGTCCCAAACATTAGGTAGTATGTCAACATGTAAACTATATCACAGCCTTAGTAAAGTTAGTCATCAAATTGTTTGGATTAAGTTTAGAAGTGGATATCAAATTAAGGATATACTACAGTGAAATTCTTTATGTAAGGATGTCATATATCCATATTCGAAGTTCATTTAAATGGATAATAAAACATATTCATCTGGGAATCACTGGTTTAATAAACACATGCAATATGAAATCCACAATATGCATTGCAATACCTCTAAATTTGGCTAACATTTCTTAGCTTCTTCTATCTAAAACTTCTTAATCACACTGCATTTAATGCATGAAATCTTTTTCAAAGCAGTACTATTGAATACAAACATGAAGGTCATGTCAGGCTTAGAGGTCCTGGAAAAAAGACAAAAAAGCAATTAATTTGATTGCCTGAAAGAGCTTAGCTATGAAGAAAGCCTAAGATTGTGTGTCAGAAACACTCAAGACTTCAAAATCAAACAGACATCAAATTGATGTTTTTAGAATATCTTATAGTTAGATGAATTGGATGGAATTAAGTACAATTAGCAAAAGGACAGTGTAGAATGGATGTATGGACATACTCATTCTTACAGTGGACTGGTTCCCATACAATGACTAGTCCCCATGCAATAACTGGTCCCTGTGCAATGACTCTTCTAGTGATAATAAATCTAGTAATTTAGCACAACCAACTGGCACAGTTATTTTACAAACTAATTTTTATCAATGTAAAATTTTTGTTTTACTTAGCTGATAGTGTGGACAGACAAATGACATATTGGTGGCTGCCATTGTAAACAGCATGTATATGTTGCGTATTGTGTATATATTATCAATGGGTTCGATTAGTGTAGTAGTATAGCATGTGACAGATTAGTTCTAAGTGAAAGCACTGCTATTGTGGTTGTGACATACAGATAGGAGTGACATTTTGAAAAAAATTATGACTATAATTTTGCAACATTAGAAGTCTCCAGCTTGCATTGCTAAACTAAATTTTACATTGTTTGAAGTAAAGTTATAAAATTGTCTCCAAACAACATTAGCTTACGAACAGTTATTTCTCTGCATTTACACTGGCACCAATTAATTAAGCATGATCAAAATTCATTATAATCTGTTGGATATTTATCTGTGACGTAACAATGAACATCTACTTGTATGTGTTTGTATATGAATGTTGGGGAAATGTGACTGGTTTGAAAAGTAAATCTATTTGTTTTGATGCAAGATATTTTCAATGTTAAATGTTGCACAACACTAAGCCTATTTTACATGTATAGATGTGATAATGCACTTACGAAATGATGTCACAAACTAGTATACAGGGCATGGATTCAAGATATGATAAAATACGTATATTTGGCAGGAGATGTTTGACCTTCTTGTGAGCTTGGGGGCTAAACTTGACTTGAAGAATATGCAGGGCTTGACCCCGCTGACCTTGTCAGCCAAACTTGCACGAAAGGATGTAAGTGTTTCTGTGACTTATTCATAAGGGCGGAAATATAAACTTTTATTTTTATTGATGCATGAAAAAAAAATGTCTTACTTTTATTGATGCTTTATCTATAGTCTATTGACATCTGCAGACTCATCACATGATAAGTGAAGAAAAGAGCAAAGTCTTGACATCAGTACAAAAACAAACATCCAATTCAGTATAGCTGTATTTAGACACTATTTCTTTATAAGAACTTTATCAGAATGGAATATATTCTTCCATCAGCCATAGCACATTTTAAAGTAATGTTTCCGTCTTCAAAAGTTGTCTGTATTTTTTATTCTAAATTATGAATACATCTCAGTAATATCAGTAATGACATGTCATGTCAATAATGACATGTCTAGACAATGATGATGTGCCATGACCAAAATGACATGTCATGACAGCAATGTCATGTTTATGTGTTTATCTTGTGCTAGATGTATGAGCACATTCTGGAGATAGCGCGGGAGGTCTACTGGATCTTCGGCAATGTCACCTGTGCGGCCTACCCCCTCCTGAACATTGACACAATCTCAGAGACGGGGGACATCGATGTCAACTCTGCCATGTACCATGTGGTCTATGGGGTGAGACACAGATGGAACACTAGTGTTTACCTCTTCTCTTACTAATGTTTATGAAGATTACATATTTTTCACCACTTTATTTAATTGTTTATAAATATTGTATCTAAATAGTTTCAAGAATATAAGAGTACTTGATAAATTGTACATTTACAATGTTTCTTTCTCACAATTGTGAGTTATGAAGTTCCCAAAACATTTATGAGAATCCTTGTTTTCCAAGATATTTTGTGATGTTTTGTTTTTGAATTTTAACATATAATTTAAACATTTATTTTGTACGTATGTGTGTGTCCATCTTTCTGTACGCTTGTGAAACATGGACCCTCTCAGCAGATCTACAGAAGAGGATACAAGCCATGGAAATGAGATGCTTTCGGAAGATCTTGCGCATATCATACAAAGACCATGTTACTAACGAAGCTGTCCGCAACAAGATCAAAGAAGCCATCGGACCATATGATGACCTTCTTACAACAGTTAAGAAGCGTAAACTGAAGTGGTACGGTCATGTATCACGATCATCTGGCCTTGCAAAGACTATCTTGCAAGGTACCGTAAGAGGGGGGAGACGAAGAGGTAGACAGAAGAAGAGGTGGAAAGACAACATCAAAGAGTGGACAGGAATGGAGTTCGCTGACTCCCAGAGGGCTGTCGAGAACAGGGAAACGTGGAGAGAGCTGGTTAGAAAGTCATCAATGGTGCCCCAACGATCCTTACGGGTTATGGGAAAGTGAAGTGAAGTGAAGTGTGTGAGTGTCAGTATGTCTGTGTCATCAGCATGCATGTGTGTACATGTATGTGTGCATGTGTTTGTGTGTGCTTGTCTCTGTGTATGTGTGTGCTTGTCTCTATGCATGTGTTTGTGTATGCTTGTCTCTGTGCATGTGTTTGTGTGTGCTTGTCTCTGTGCATGTGTTTGTGTGTGCTTGTCTCTGTGCATGTGTTTGTCTCTGTGCATGTGTTTGTGGGTGGTTGTCTCTGTTCATGTGTTTGTGTGTGCTTGTCTCTGTGCATGTGTTTGTGTGTGCTTGTCTCTGTTCGTGTGTTTGTGGGTGCTTGTCTCTGTGCATGTGTTTGTGTGTGTTTGTCTCTGTGCATGTGTTTGTGTGTGCTTGTCTCTGTGCATGTGTTTGTGTGTGCTTGTCTCTGTGCATGTGTTTGTGGGTACTTGTCTCTGTGCATGTGTTTGTGGATGCTTGTCTCTGTGCATGTGTTTGTGTGTGCTTGTCTCTGTGCATGTGTTTGTGGGTGCTTGTCTCTGTGCATGTGTTTGTGGGTTCTTGTCTCTGTGCATGTGTTTGTGGGTTCTTGTCTCTGTGCATGTGTTTGTGGATGCTTGTCTCTGTGCATGTGTTTGTGGGTGCTTGTCTCTGTGCATGTGTTTGTGGGTGCTTGTCTCTGTGCATGTGTTTGTGGGTTCTTGTCTCTGTGCATGTGTTTGTGGGTACTTGTCTCTGTGCATGTGTTTGTGGATGCTTGTCTCTGTGCATGTGTTTGTGTGTGCTTGTCTCTGTGCATGTGTTTGTGGGTGCTTGTCTCTGTGCATGTGTTTGTGGGTGTTTGTCTCTGTGCATGTGTTTGTGTGTGCTTGTCTCTGTGCATGTGTTTGTGGGTGCTTGTCTCTGTGCATGTGTTTGTGGGTGCTTGTCTCTGTGCATGTGTTTGCATGTGCTTGTCTCTGTGCATGTGTTTGTGGGTTCTTGTCTCTGTGCATGTGTTTGTGGGTACTTGTCTCTGTGCATGTGTTTGTGGATGCTTGTCTCTGTGCATGTGTTTGTGGGTGCTTGTCTCTGTGCATGTGTTTGTGGGTGCTTGTCTCTGTGCATGTGTTTGCATGTGCTTGTCTCTGTGCATGTGTTTGCATGTGCTTGGATGTATGCCTGTATGCACATAGTGTGCTTTTGTTTATATGTACCTATGTGTGTACCCTTATATCAGGTATTTACATGAAAGTATTGAGTTTCTGTTGCAATGCTTTCCCCAGGATGAGCCCGGTCACCTGGACATGATTGATGGAATGGTTTCTCACCTGTTGGAGGAGAAATGGAAGACATTTGCCAAATACAGGTAATTTCTTCAGTTCACTTCATTCCTGTTTCCTGGGGAAGTTGACTGTCCCAGACACAGCTAAGGATATGTACCACGAGTGTGGTGTGGTCATTCTCAAATTGTTGACAGATGTTCATGGATGTACTGAATGACAAGGTTGATATATAAAGTGACATTATATAATTAACGACTGCAATTATATTGAAATATTTTACAGAATTAATGTGTAAGTTGTTATGCAATTGTTGCATGGTTGGCTTTTCCCAGAACCCATTGCCGGGTCACGTTTTACTGCTGCAGGTTCTACCGCCGATTCTTGATCTTCTTGTGTTACTTCATGGTGTTTATGATGGCCTTCTACTTGCGGCCAGGGATGGACCGCTTCCCAACTGTCAAACAGGTGGTCAAGAATGACAACGGCACAACGTACGTGGTCAATGTCACAGTGAGGGACCCATGTCATCTACTGCGCTTGAGGACCACTGAAGATGTGGTAGGTCCCCTTGGTTCTCATCCTCTTATACATGAATTGCCTGAGAGAATGGTCCATTAGACAAGGACCTATTTATATAGTGGGTCCCCAGTGGCATAGCAAAAAAATCTGTTTTTGTTCCTTTAACATCCAACTTCCAAAGCTGGGATGAAATGTGCCAATAGTCATCTAACAAGCATGTTGGCAATCTTAGTGGTTGCAGTTAAGATATATTTATGTTATTTCCTGTCACCAAGTGTGCATATATGCATGTGTTTATCTGTAAATGCATCTATATATCCTAAATATATAATAAATAAATTTATATATATATATATATAATATATATATATCTATATCTATATATATATATATATATATATATATATATATATATATATATATATATATATATATATATATATATATATATATATATATATAAATTCATATTAATCTGTCACAATCATTGTTACCAGGTGCGTGTGGTGCTGGAGCCTCTGACGCTGATCGGTGCCACGACCTATATCTTTCTGTCCCTTAAGGAGATCTACTACCAGGGCTATCTCATCTACTTCCGGACACTGGTCAGTGGTCAGTCTGTCAGTGCATAGTGTTACTGGTCAACATAATTATGTGGGATAAATAGTTCACAATATCTTCTGTTAGTATCTGTGGCCGTTATAATAATAATGTTCAATATTTCAAAAGCATACATCCAGCAGGTGGCACATACAATGCTAATGCCATAATAAAACTAGTGTAGTCATTACATCGTAAATAAAACAATCATCAATAAATATATAAAGTACCAAGTATGTGGACCAGTAATTGTGCATTGGAAATAGATGTGTACTGTGTTTCAACCACCAACTTCAGGCTGTGTATTGTGTTAGCACTACCAACTTCATGTTGTGTATTGTGTTTACAACACCAACTTCAGGTTGTGTATTGTGTTAGCAGTACCAACCTCATGTTGTGTATTGTGTTTACAACACCAACTTCAGATTGTGTATTATGTTAGCAACACCAACTTCAGGCTGTGTATTGTGTTAGCAGTACCAACTTCAGGCTGTGTATTGTGTTAGCAGTACCAACTTCAGGCTGTGTATTGTGTTTACAACACCAACTTCAGGTTGTGTATTATGTTAGCAACACCAACTTCAGGCTGTGTGTTGTGTTAGCAGTGCCACATCCAGGCTGTGTATTGTGTTAGCAGCACCAACCCCAGGATGTGTATTGTGTTTGTAGCACCAACCCCAGGCTGTGTATTATATTAGCAGTACCTACCAAGGCTGTGTATTGTGTTAGCAGCACCAACTCTACACTGTGTGTTGTGTTTGCTGCACCAACTCCAGGTTATGTGTTGTGTTCCCAGCACAAACTTTAGGCTATATATTGTGTTAACAGCACCAAACCCAGGCTGTGTGTTGTGTTAGCAGCACCAACTCCATACTGTCAGCAGTATCAACTGCAAGCTGTGTATTGTGTTTGCAGCACCAAGGCTGTATATTGTGTTTTTAGCACCAAGGCTGTGTATTGTGTTCGCAGCACCAAGGCTGTGTATTGTGTTAGCAGCACCAACTCCATGCTGTGCATTGTGTCAACAGTTCAACTGCAAGCTGTGCATTGCATTAGCAGCACCAAATCCAGGCTGTGTTTGTGCAACAGCTGTGTGTTCTGTTGTAGATTTCCTCTCCTGCCAAGGCACTGTTTGTGATGGCCAATTGTTTCATCATCCTTATGGTGCCAGGGCGGGCGGCCTGCGCCTATGTCTATGAGGACGTCATGTGTGTGCTAGCGATCCTCTGTACCACACCGTACTTCCTCTTCTTCTGCAGGTGAGGGTGCACACATTCTCGTCTCCCATCCTAGAATTAGATGCAGAATATATTTGTATTTAAATCAATAATTGGCATAGTCACTTATACATGAGGATTTAGTTTGTCATCAAATGGACCATGTTTCATTGATACACATGAGCTGCACTTTGATGTACATCCATGTGATAAAAGTGTCAATAAATCATGGATATTTTGCGTTATTTAAAAAGAAATAAACAAGAAGCCTTTGCAGAATGTTAGCTGTGAACCAGCTGACGTAGATGTAGGCAACTGAAAATCTAGATGTTATTTCATTCCACTACTATTTAAAGAAGTTATGTAACAGTTGCCTGTGGACATTTTCATTTTGTCAATATCATCAATATTTGTGTTCAAAGCATCATGTATATAAAATATTGTGTCAATAAACAATATGTACTTTGTACATTTGTAATTTTTTTTAATGAAAGCAAGCTACATATTCAGAAAAAAACTTTCCCACATTTAACTGAGGGACATTTTAGCAGTGTGTCTCATAGTTTTATGTCACAGCATGGAAAAAATTCAATAAACATTTTCTGCTGGATCCATGAGGGATGATACCAATGTCATCTGTGGTTGATGAGGATGCTGCTGGGAAATCATTATCAGTCATGTTTGCAGAGATTTCAAAGTGATTGGTCCTTTTTGTGATGATTTATTTGCAGTGATGATGTATAAAATCATTCACAGAGGTCCCCATGTCTACTTACAGAGGCTTCAAGCTGGTTGGACCTTTTGTTGTGATGATCTACAAAATGATCCGAACAGATCTCATTCGATTCTTTACAATCTATCTCATCTTTGTCATCGGATTCTCACAATGTAAGTACACTATGCATTAAATTAATCCTTTGTTAAAATGTTTTCATATGTTTATGTTCTAAATGTATTTTATTGTATATTATTCATGTTGCTTGTAGATGTATTATTGCAATATTATTTAACATTGTATCACTATTATTTTTCCTTGTATTATTCTTAGTGTTGGTAGAAATAAATAAATTCAATAAAAAAATCAATTCAATGAAACTAAAGTATACACAAAACAGTTTAAGTTGATGTGTGTGTATATATATATATATATATATATATATATATATATATATATATATATATATATACATGTTTGTATATATATACACATGTATATATATATGTATATATATATATATATATGTATATATATATATATATATATATATATATATATATATATATATATATATATACATGTATATATATATATATATATATATATATATATATATATATATATATATATATATATATACATATATATATATACATGTATATATATATATATATACATGTGTATATATATATATATATACATGTATAAATATATATATATATATATATATATATATATATATATATATATATATATATATATATATATATATATATATGTATGTATATTTATATATATGTATATATATATATATATATATATATATATATATATATATATATATATATATATATATAATACAGTTATGCAATCATTATGTAACTGACATATTATTTCACACTATGAAGTATAAAGTAAACAGTAGATTATTGTGTCCACTATGTTGACATTTTCTTGTTCTATTCCCAGCAATGTACATCATGTTTCGAGGGGTTGAACACAGTATCTTCAACCACCCAGTGGAGGCCATGATGGCTATGTTCATGATGTCGCTTGGTGAATTCGCCGAAACCTATGATTCATTCCAACGCACTGAGTATCCCAGTGTGCCCAAGGTGGGGTTTATGACACTAATTCTACGAGTATATTGCTAAACTTTTGTTACCAGTCTGCACGCCTTTGTGCAATTTTGTCAACACACATTTACACAACATTTGTTTAGCAGTGATTCAGTATTCGAATCAACTCAGCAACTGTTGCATCGGCCAAATCAACACACGACTCGAGTTTTGTTGAGTTGTGGATCAGCGTATGTTGCCCAACTGATCCATTTTAAGTCAAATAAACACACAAATCGCAAACAGAAGTTTAGCAATGACACCTAGCATAAGTCAACTTCATATTATCAGGGAATGTGAAAGACTGGTAATGTTACATAGTTGTTTCAAATTAATATTTTGTTTTTATTTTTGTTATACAAGTACAGTAAAACCTGCTCATGTGACCACCTGTATTAAGTGACCACCTGTCATTAACGACCACAGACAACTCCTTCTGAAGTACCTCCTGTATTAAGAGATCACCTGTATTAAGTGACCACCTGTCATTAACGACCACAGAAAATTCCTCCCAAAGTACCACCTGTATTAAGAGACTACTTTTTGACCATATATATATATATATATATATATATATATATATATATATATATATATATATATATATATATATATATACATATATAATATATAAGTATTAGTTTCTTTTAGTATTAACTTCCACAAATCATGTCCATGTAAGATTGTTTACAGAAAACATCCACAATAATTTATTAAATTATTAAATGTGCCTCTTCATTCCTATTTCATGTATGTACCACATGACTTCTGTCCTTCTGTTTCATAATTCTGGTTTTGTATTTTACGTAATTGTAATAATAATTAATAATTACAATATTGCAACGTGATGTAGCTGTATAACACATTATTTATGTCTGCAAAGACAAATAAGTCATTGGTGTTGGATTATTATCTTTATTTTTAGGTAATCTTTGTATATGATTACAATGGATACAAAACAAAAATGATATATATGGTATAGCACACTCTCTAAATTTTGTGTGAAGACTTATTTTCAATATAATCTCTGGTTTACATAATCTTTGAGCATACTACAATGGCTTAATGAGTGCATGACACTATCTGATTTAATTGTGTGTGAATATGTTTAAAGCTGGATAAGTTAGTATTGTTGTACTATTGTCTTTTTTCAGATTATCTTTGTGATTTACATGATCATGGTGGCTCTGTTGCTCATCAACATGCTCATTGCTATGATGGGCAACACGTACCAGCTGGTGAATGAGACACAGAAAGAATGGCTTCGACAGGTGATTTGATTTCCAGGCTTGTTGATTCAAGTCACCAGGCTAACTTGAATCGGACTCGATGGGCACATTTGGACTTGACTTTACTTGGAATTCATATAGATAACACGAGACTTGACTTTGAATTTGGAGATTGTTGACTTGGCTTGACTTGCAGGTTATTCACTTGTGACTTGACTTGACTTGCCAACAAGTCTGAAGGGTGTTTAGCCATGGTGGCATCATTATGCGTCCACACCGAGCTCGCATTCGAGACGGAATCTGATCTTTCTAAAGTGTAATCACTAATGAGTAATCACTCTGGTCTGCTGTGACGCTGTCTAATAGTAATTAAAGAAACATAATTGTGTGAGCCAGTTGTCAGCTGTATAAACTATGACATGTATGTTTAATGGCCACAGACAAAGTTCAATTTTAAGTGTTTTAAAATAGTCTCAATATATGATCATAATGATCATTAGAACTTTGTTTTAAGGTGGTTAATTACCCAGAAATAAAAGTAATTAAACATTAAATTTTAAAGGTTGTTTAAAATCCATTAGACCTCAAAAAACCTAAAAAGGCAAATATCTGACATAGTGACAGCTACGTCACCTGCCAAATTAGCAAATTACTGTAACCTGATCAAAACCAGTCGTAACACAAGATTATTTACCATTCAAATATAAAACTTGCAGGAATATTGCAATTTGATATGTTCATATTATATAAAGCATAATATGTCAGATTGGTATAATAAACATAGTAAGATTAATCATTTTATGTATTTTTTAAAGTAACAGTAAAACCACATTTTTGCTAAATTTGACAATATTCAATATTTGACCCACAAGGTGTAACATCACTTCAGTAAAGCTTGGCCAAAATGTTTGTTTATTTATTTATCTCTATAAAGAAGTAAAAAAGTTGGGTATTCCTGTGCAATTTTTTTTTATATCTGACAGTCACAGCTACGTCAACAACAAAATTAGCAAAACTGTTGCCAAAAGTAAAATTTTTCCACAAAGAGTAGTAAAAATTAGCAGAAATGTTAATTTATTATTCATCTCTATATACATGGGAAAACTAATGAAGTACCTGGCAAAAAATCAGTTCTGAAAAAATGTTCTGTAACAAATTAAAAACACCCGTCTGCTGGGGGGGCTCCACTACTGTTTTTGTTTATCATTGATATTTCACTAGATATGAAGTGCAATCATCATGTGTTTGTGTGCAACAATCAACATGCATTTGTGTGCAACAATCATCATGTGTTTGTGTGCAACAATCATCATGTATTTGTGTGCAACAATCATCATGTATTTGTGTGCTACAATCATCATGTGTTTGTGTGCAACAATCATCATATATTTGTGTGCAACAATCATCATATGTTTGTGTGCAACAATCATCATGTATTTGTGTGCTACAATCATCATGTGTTTGTGTGCAACAATCATCATATATTTGTGTGCTACAATCATCATGTGTTTGTGTGCAACAATCATCATATATTTGTGTGCAACAATCATCATATGTTTGTGTGCAACAAACATCATGTATTTGTGTGGAACAATCATCATGTGTTTGTGTGGAACAATCATCATGTATTTGTGTGCAACAATCATCATGTATTTGTGTGCAACAATCATCATGTATTTGTGTGCGCCAATCATCATGTGTGACATGACTTGTGACACAAACTGTGAATGCTAATAACTTGACTTGACTTGGAATTCAGAGAGATGACTCGAGACTTGACTTGGACTTAGAGGTCATTGACGTGAGACTTGACTTGACTTGACTTACCAACAAATCTGGTGCACAACGCAACATGCTGATAAGAAAATCTCATGTGTTCAAAAGGTGTAATGAAAACTATGTTTACTACTTTTTGTTCACCCATTTTCATAACTATGCTATTAGAAAAACATATGTTTCTTTCAACAATATATAGTGAATGATGCTAGGATTAGACACATATTGTAACACTAGTGAATTTTTTTTAACCATAATTTGTCTGTCTTGTGAATGAAAGGTGCTAGATGGTGCTCAATGCCAGTTAAATAATTGCATGTTAATAAAAAAAAAATTGAGGTGTTGGAATGTTTTCAGTGGGCCAAGATTATCCTCGTGGTTGAGCAGACGGTTACGACGACTGAGCGCATACAGCAGCAGATCAAGTATTCAGAGCCATTGAAAGATGGCCGCCGAGCTTTGGTCATTCGCTGGCATCAAACTGTAAGTGAGACAGAGCCACAACACTTATTCTTCCTGTCAAACTGTGAATGAGAGAACCACAATACTTATGCTCTCCGTCAAACTGAGTGAGACAGAGCCACAACACTTATTCTCCTTGTCAAACTGTGAGTCAGAGAGCCACAACACTTATGCTCTCCGTCAAACTACGAGTGAGATAGAGCCACAACACTTATGCTCTCCATCAAACTGTGAGTGAGATAGAGCCAAAACACTTATGCTCTTTGTCAAACTGTGAGTGAGACAGAGCCACAAAACAAATTATTTTTGTCAAACTGTAAGACAGGGCAACAACATTAATGTTATGCTCTTTGTCAAACTGTGAGTGAGACAGCCACAACACTTATGCTCTTTGTCAAACAACCTGAGGAATTACCACAGTTGTTATTTTTAATGGTGTATTATTGTAAATATTTTCATAACACCATTTGTATGTTTTATGTGACACACATATCTTCACAGATTCATATCTGTTTAATTTGAATATTTTGGTTCGAATATCTTGCATACATTGCATGTGGAGAGGAACACAATATATTATGGTATGACTGTCACGTAATCACATGAACGTATGACCATGATAAACTTTGTGCACAGGTAATGGAAAATGTCAACAGCAGTTTGTGAATGTACTTGAATGTGGCCAGGTTGATATTCGTAAACAGATAATGGTCAAATTATATTTTAAAAACTACATGCAATGTTGTGAGCACGGACATAAAGTAAATCATAAACAGTCACGTTTATCGAACTTCAAATTATCTTGACTCCAATTTTACGTAGAGATCCATTTTTTACAGTCAAATAAGTTTTCAAAATGTGAGCATTGAATAGTTGATGAAATGATGGCTTTTGTTCACAGCATCTATTTTATAGCATGCCACGGTGTGGTGGAGATCAAATATAATTTTTATTTCTTTTAAAATCAATTTAGTACAAGTACACAATATGCATCCTATAAGAGAGAAGTTCTCAATCGAGAGAACCTGGTTTCAAATCCCAAGTTTTCACCAATACATGATCATATTAAGAGTGTAACAAATTGAAGAATTTGATTCCCAGAATCCATCAGAATCCACAAGAAAGCATCGTTTATGCCAAAAAAATTCCCTAGTCGGCTCGTTCTATAAAAAAATTCACTTATTTGGGAATTCTTCAATGACATGCCTGTTTAAAGAAACTAAAAACAATGTATATACAGCTGTATTAGTAGTAAAAAGGCTCACAAAAAAAACAGTTATTAAAATGTATAGTGGCTAAATCTACGTTATAAAACAATGTCACTCTGAGCACATGCATCAAAGAATAGATGCTACTGGTTAAAAAGGCACCAGTTGATAAAACAGTTCTTTGCGCTGTTTGTTTTTAAGGGGTAGCGGGTGAAGTGTCACTTATTACATGTGGCAATATGTAGGGTGGTTAAGATATTTAAGGTGGTTGAGGTATTTAGGGTGGTTGAGGTATTTAGGGTGGTTGAGATGTTTAGATTTCCTTTAAGATGTTCTGATGAGCGTGGTGGATGTTGTGGTTGTGGCAGAGCAAGGAGAAGGCTGAGTTGGAGCGACAGAGGACTCAGAACAAGTTGAAGAAACAGAACCTGATGAATCGTAAACACAGCGAACGCATCATCCACAAAAGACACATCGTGGTCGAAGAAGCACAGGACGGACATGTCAATGTCTGATGACGTGTCAATGTCTTGTGACATGTCAGTGCCTTGTGGCATGTCATTGTTTGATGATGTGTCAGAGTCATGTGAGATGTCCATGCCTGATGACATATGAATGTTTTGTGACATGTCACTGTCTTATGACATGTCACTGTCTTATGACATGTCAATGCCTCTTGACATGTCAGTCATGTCAGTGTCTCATGACATGTCAATGTCTGAAGACATGCAAATGTCTTGTGACATGTCAGTGTCTTGTGACATGTCTGTGTTTGATGACACATCATCATCTCATGACATGTCAATGTCTGGTGACGTGTCAACGTTTGATAACATGAAACTCTCAGGTGATATGTAGGTCACTCATGAGTCATTACATGTTAATGCATGACAGCATGCATTAACATGTGTCACACTATCCCTTACAATACCAGTCTATATATATATATATATGTGTGTGTGTCTCACTATCCCTTACAATACCAGTCTATATATATATATATATATATATATATATATATATATATATATATATATATATATATATATATATATATATATATGTCACACTATCCCTTACAATACCAGTCTATATATATATATATATATATATATATATATATATATATATATATATATATATATATATAGACTGGTATTGTATATATATATATATATATATATATATATATATATATATATAGACTGGTATTGTAAGGGATGGTGTGACACGTTTTAGTCACAAGGGATGTGACAAAGTAGGATGTGATGTATCATTGTCTTCCGTGTGAATTGTCAGTGATGTCACCACCTGACATGTCACAGAAAGGGGAAGTGACACGTCATTCTGGACCAATGCAGGCCTGAACATCGCATTGTATTTCTCATTGTAAGCCTATCTAATTCAGGTGGCGTGAAAAATGTTCAGTGTTGAAATGTCAACGAAAATGTCCGAGGATAATATTTCAAACCCCATTCGAGTTAGCTGCCAAAATGCCAATGCCAAGGATTTTTGAAATTTTCAGTATCATATTTTGGTGAATTTTTATGACAGACACGTGACTTCGACAGTTGTTGGGTAGTTATTGGGTAGTGTGTTTTATCTTTAAGCGTATGTTGCCTTATATGATAATAATAATATAATAATAATATAATGTGTGTGTGAAAGTTCTGACCATTTTCTATGTGCTGGTTTAAATAAACTTTAAATTGCTATGTGCCTTCCCCAGTCTCTGCTCTACAAGGCTCCTAAAATAAATACTGCCAAAAGCATGTCATGACAGAGTTTTATATTACTATCATTGCGTCTATTATGTAGTATGTTTTAGACAATTAAATATTTTTGCAGCATTATTGTGATAGTTACTTAATACATATGCATATTATACCTGTGCATGTTTTATAACATTGTTGCTAGTATTTTCAAGTGTAAAAAATTTCCAAATATATTTTGTGTTAACGGGACTTCTAAATATAATGCATACCCGGTACAGTGTATACACACGCATGCAAGCACGTATGAACACACACGCACTCTCCACATGTGCACACACATGCGCGTCCTCCACACATGGTTGCCCTCCACACACGCACACACACACACACACACACACACACACACACACACACACACACACACGCACGCACGCACCCTCCACACACATGTATGCATACGCACAGACACACAGACAGACAATATGTGTCATGCAGCTTATCCGATCAATCCAGCTATATCTTAACATAACATACATGCTATCATATTACATATATATATATATATATATATATATAATTTTATTAATGTGCATACGTGGTGGGTACATACCTACATATGACTGTGGTGCAGGCATAATGTGTTTGTCATTGCATATGATATTTATACAGTGTAGCCTGTGCTTGGTAATATTTTAATTATCTCGAGTCTAATGCATCAAGACATGTATGTCCTTGTCACATGTACTGATAGATGCAATATATACGTAAGTGGTACCCTTATGAAAATGTACCATAGTATTCCATGGTAAATACCATGGTGTTTTGAAACAGGTAAACCATGGTAAAATACCATGATATACCATGTTGTTTGGAAACAGGTAAACCATGGTATGTCATACAATTACGATGCACAATATATGAAAAAGCATGGTCTACCATGTAATGTCATGGTATACCATGTAATACCACAAAATACCATGGTATACCAAACAACTGAGTGGTCATTAAATAAAAAAATAATTGTAATTCTATGGTATATTTTCATAGTGGTATAAACATAATTTTTTATGTATTTTTCATGTTATTAATACATGTATTGTCATATTGTAGAGAATGTGTTATATTGTTGCATGTTGCTATAATAATAAAAGTGCTGGTTCGTAATATATAATAACAACTATTCAGTTTCAGCATGTCATTACTGATCATTAATCTATATTGATGGGGGGGGTGCTATTCAGAGGCTAAAAAATTTACAATGATGTGCCCCATGCCTTATGAAAATATACCATGGAATTACATGGTACACCACAGTATTTTGTTATATTACATGGTATTGCATGGTAGGCCATGGTATGCCATGACATTATGTGGTAAACTGTGGTAGACCCTGCTTCATCATATGTTGTAATACATGGTATTTTACCATGGTTTACCTGTTTCAAAACACCCTGGTATTTACCATAAAATACGATTGTATATTTTCATAAGGGATATAAAGTGTTCATTTAACCTGCAATTATTTTTTTATTTAATGACCACTCAATTGTTTGTCATACAGTAGGTGACGAACTATGTGTATTAAATAATCAAGGTGACATAGCAACATTGTGTTGAGGTGGTCCTTCCCTTATGAAAATGTACCATCATATTACACCTGTACATGGTAAATACCGTGATGTTTTGAAACAGGTAAACCATGGTAAAGACCACCATGGTGTTTTGAAACAGGGAAACCATGGTGAAATACCATGGTGTTTTGAAACAGGTAAATCATGGTACACCATACATTTACCATACACAATACATGAAAAAACATGGTCTACCATGTAATTCCATGGTATAGGGTTGTATATTTTCATAAGGGTTTAACAGAGCATTCCGTGAGAGACAAGTGTTGATTATTAGTTGTAACTAATTCGGCAGGTGGCGCCACGCTGGACTGCGGAACTCGACGATAATTTATTGCACTGGTTCATTTGTTCTGCATCATTCTGCAGGTGGCACCACGTTATGGTCTCCGCAAAATGCTCTTCTTTTCTCTTTCACAAAATAGTCCCACCGTAAAATATCTATAATTAATAGGCTAACTTTGGGCGCAGCCTGGCAATAATACCAATATCTCCTCACAGGCGCCCATACCACGCGCGTCTTTCTACGTTCCTTTGCCTCCTTGCACCAGCGGCCTCCGATCTACCAATTGGTGATGCATTAAAAAACAAAGGAAGTTATTACAGTTATTGACTCAAATTTTTTTCTTCCTGGCGGACACAGAAGGAAGCAGTAGCCGAATCGTGGCCTCATTGAGTGTGAGCCGCTCTCTAGATGGCGTAACCATCACTCCACCATCTCTATCACAGACATAAATACATATACAATTGTTAGTAAAAGTTAAAGTAAAAGTTAGTCTATATGGTCTCTATATTATACGCTAACTTTGGTGGCAGTCTGGCAGTATGTACCTCCTCCCAGGCGCCGACAGACAATCGCCTCTTTCTATGTTACCTCTGATCTACCCATTGGCGACGTATTTAAAAATCCATAAAGGCACTTAATTATTTATACTTATTTACTATTATGCTTTTCTAAGGACAAATGGAAACGGTAACAGAATTGTGAGAAGGCCACCCTCCAGATGGCAATACTGCGAACCCGGCCATCATCTCTATAAATTGTTGAGGCTGTCTGGCAGCATCTCCTCCCAAGCGCCGACGCCCATGCGCCTCTGTCTCTCTGTCTCTCTGTCACTGCCTCTGCCCCCCCCCTCCTCTCTCTCTCCTCTCTCTCTCCTCTCTCCCCCCCTCTCTCTCTCTCTCTCTCTCTCTCTCTCTCTCCTCCCACTCCCCCTCCCCCTCCGGTACAACTTCTATTCTGCGTACAGGAAGAAGGAACAATCAATAGGTGACTTTGTAACCGAACTGAAAAATCTGGCCAGAAACTGTGATTTTGGTCAAACGAAGGCTGGTGCGCAGCTGACTGCTCAGTTGATCCTGGAAGAAAATCTGAGGGACCGGTTAGTTTGTGGTGTAGCAGATTCGGCAATTCAACGACGATTGTTGGGAGAAGCCGACCTTGATTTCAAAAAGGCTCTACAAATGGCACTTGCCATGGAATCAGCTGCTGTTAACACTGCTCAGTTAAACGCTGCTGCACACGACAGTACACCGTGTGTAAACAAAGTGACCGCCCGCAAGTATTCAACGAGAAAGTGGGAGAAGAAACCACCCGCTCAGAATCGTCAGAAACCATGTTTCAGATGTGGCAAAACGTCTCATTCGGCGGACGAGTGTCGCTACAAGGATGCTCAATGCCGATATTGTCACAAAGATGGACACATCATGAGCAACTGTTTCGCAAAACAGAAAGTTTAAAAAGGGAAAAGAAACCGCACTCATCAGCTGACGGCACCGATACAAGACTGTGTCTCCCATCTGAAAACACTGGAGCGACATACAACATGTTCAGTATGATGGGACCACGTCCAGATCCGATCGTTACCCAAATACAAGTAGATGGGAAGACGCTTCTGATGGAAGTAGATACAGGTGCCACTCTCTCGATCATCAGTGAAGAAACGTTGCACAAACACTGGCGAAACTCAGCACGGCCTAACATGAGATCCACAAAGGACACGCTTCGCACATATACAGGACAGTGTTTGAAGATCATGGGTGTCATCAACGTCATGGTAGAAGCTACAACTGGCGACCAACATCAGCTTCCGCTCATGGTCGTGCCTGGCAACGGTCCAAGCTTACTTGGCAGGAACTGGCTGAGTAAACTCAAACTGGACTGGGGTGTGGTTCATCAGTTGAATACATCACACTCAACACGGAAGCAGAAACCTCAACTGCAGGCTGTACTGGACAAGTACGCCATCGGGTTTACAGACTCGCACCAAGCAGTTAAAACAGACGCTGCCAAGATCTACGTAGACAATGAGGCAATCCCAAAGTACTACAAGTCGCGACCACTGCCCTATGTAATGCGAGACATGGTGAGTAGTAGGTAATGGGGTTTCACACCCCCATATGAGGATGAGGAACCATCCACGATTCACTTCCGCTTCCGGTTGCGTGCGCAGCCAATCAGAGCGCCTCCTGACGGTCACGTGATTAGCGCAGCGCCTTCTGGGTAATCAGCGTCCCCTGACGGGGTTGGCGGGCTCCCTAGAGACTGACGGGCGGGTTGGGCGGGCCGACTGGCGGGGACACCTAACGTATTTTAATGAATAAAACCTATATTTGAATCGATCCGGTACATTTAGCCCCGTGTTACCCTATCAAGGTGGAGTATTTAGCCCCGCATTACCCTATATTGATGTGGTATATTTAGCCCTACGCTGCGACGC
The DNA here is from genome assembly GCA_963662155.1 of Lamellibrachia columna. Taxonomy (NCBI): domain Eukaryota; kingdom Metazoa; phylum Annelida; class Polychaeta; order Sabellida; family Siboglinidae; genus Lamellibrachia; species Lamellibrachia columna. Next base: position 50,384,472 of record OY759264.1, read on the forward strand.
GATGTGGTAATCTGTAGTTGTAACCCGATATCCGGTGCACTGTGGCCGACTGTGTTGCGCGTTGCAGGCCGAAGCGGACAGCTGTTTCAGACCGCTGATAGAAAGGACTCAGGAATGCAGTGGAAATTACGAAGGTTGGAGACATGCAGTGGAAATGCGGTGGAAACTACGAAACTCGGAGACATGACGGAAAAACTACGAAGGTTGGTTGGTATGTTGTGTTGTTATTACGAACAGCTGTTGCAGACCTGTAATGACACGGACTTTCGTTTGTTGCTCGACGTTTAATTTAAATACGATATATATATATACGGAATGTATAGATTGCGTTAGGTGGTTGTAACTCGATACCTAACCGAAACAGTATATATTCACAGCGTAGAGCGAAGCGTGTTGTGTAATTCGATACTTAACAGAAACAGTGGACTCGTTTTTTAAGTAAACAGCTGTTGTTTGTTGTAGGCTTGTTTTATCGAATCGAGGCCGGTCGAAATAATCGCATTGGAACAGCGGCGTACTGCGATTGGAGTTTATTCGTGTTTTGCAAGCGGTCGTGTATAATAATTATATTGTATGGAATGGAATTCATTATTTACCGAGAACGACAACAGACATGTATTAACGATGCAAAACAAATGTTTAATACAGAAAGATACATACGAGAGACAACAGACATGTATTAACGATACAAAACAAATTTAATACAGAAATAATTATCATCAGTAATATGAGAAGCGGCAAATTTCATTTTAATCATCAGTTGATATATATATATATATATATATTTAATCATCAGCATTTATCATCAGTAATAGAAATTATTAAAAATAATTATCATATGAGTACGAGAGACAACAGACATGTATTAACGATGCAAAACAAATTTAATACAGAAATAATTATCAACAGTAATATGAGAAGCGGCAAATTTCATTTTAATCATCAGTTGTTATATTTAATCATCAGCATTTATCATCAGTAATAGAAATTATTAAAAATAATTATCATACGAGAAGCAGCAAATGTTCATTTTCAAATATTTAAAAGTCTCTTGCCATACGCATATTTTCGTTATATGTCAATATTGTTAAATAGTGCGCTCTTACACTTTACCCATACCTCCTACAGTTTACCCATAATTCCTACAATTTACCCATAATTCTCCTATTGAATAAGAGTACAAGGACATGTTATTAAATATTTGAAAATAATGACACAATATCGTCCACAAACGTTAGACAGACTCTAAAGTCTCTTGCCATACGCATATTTTCGTTATATGTCAATATTGTTAAATAGTGCGCTCTTACACTTTACCCATACCTCCTACAGTTTACCCATAATTCCTACAATTTACCCATAATTCTCCTATTGAATAAGAGTACAAGGACATTTTATTAAATATTTGAAAATAATGACACAATATCGTCCACAAACGTTAGACAGAGGACTCTAAAGTCTCTTGCCATACGCATATTTTCGTTATATGTCAATATTGTTAAATAGTGCGCTCTTACACTTTACCCATACCTCCTACAGTTTACCCATAATTCCTACAATTTACCCATAATTCTCCTATTGAATAAGAGTACAAGGACATTTTATTAAATATGTGAAAATAATGACACAATATCGTCCACAAACGTTCGACAGAGGACTCTAAAGTCTCTTGCCATACGCATATTTTCGTTATATGTCAATATTGTTAAATAGTGCGCTCTTACACTTTACCCATACCTCCTACAGTTTACCCATAATTCCTACAATTTACCCATAATTCTCCTATTGAATAAGAGTACAAGGACATTTTATTAAATATGTGAAAATAATGACACAATATCGTCCACAAACGTTAGACAGAGGACTCTAAAGTCTCTTGCCATACGCATATTTTCGTTATATGTCAATATTGTTAAATAGTGCGCTCTTACACTTTACCCATACCTCCTACAGTTTACCCATAATTCCTACAATTTACCCATAATGCTCCTATTGAATAAGAGTACAAGGACATTTTATTAAATATTTGAAAATAATGACACAATATCGTCCACAAACGTTAGACAGAGGACTCTAAAGTCTCTTGCCATACGCATATTTTCGTTATATGTCAATATTGTTAAATAGTGCGCTCTTACACTTTACCCATACCTCCTACAGTTTACCCATAATTCCTACAATTTACCCATAATTCTCCTATTGAATAAGAGTACAAGGACATTTTATTAAATATGTGAAAATAATGACACAATATCGTCCACAAACGTTCGACAGAGGACTCTAAAGTCTCTTGCCATACGCATATTTTCGTTATATGTCAATATTGTTAAATAGTGCGCTCTTACACTTTACCCATACCTCCTACAGTTTACCCATAATTCCTACAATTTACCCATAATTCTCCTATTGAATAAGAGTACAAGGACATTTTATTAAATATGTGAAAATAATGACACAATATCGTCCACAAACGTTAGACAGAGGACTCTAAAGTCTCTTGCCATACGCATATTTTCGTTATATGTCAATATTGTTAAATAGTGCGCTCTTACACTTTACCCATACCTCCTACAGTTTACCCATAATTCCTACAATTTACCCATAATGCTCCTATTGAATAAGAGTACAAGGACATTTTATTAAATATTTGAAAATAATGACACAATATCGTCCACAAACGTTAGACAGAGGACTCTAAAGTCTCTTGCCATACGCATATTTTCGTTATATGTCAATATTGTTAAATAGTGCGCTCTTACACTTTACCCATACCTCCTACAGTTTACCCATAATTCCTACAATTTACCCATAATTCTCCTATTGAATAAGAGTACAAGGACATTTTATTAAATATGTGAAAATAATGACACAATATCGTCCACAAACGTTAGACAGAGGACTCTAAAGTCTCTTGCCATACGCATATTTTCGTTATATGTCAATATTGTTAAATAGTGCGCTCTTACACTTTACCCATACCTCCTACAGTTTACCCATAATTCCTACAATTTACCCATAATGCTCCTATTGAATAAGAGTACAAGGACATTTTATTAAATATGTGAAAATAATGACACAATATCGTCCACAAACGTTAGACAGAGGACTCTAAAGTCTCTTGCCATACGCATATTTTCGTTATATGTCAATATTGTTAAATAGTGCGCTCTTACACTTTACCCATACCTCCTACAGTTTACCCATAATTCCTACAATTTACCCATAATGCTCCTATTGAATAAGAGTACAAGGACATTTTATTAAATATGTGAAAATAATGACACAATATCGTCCACAAACGTTAGACAGAGGACTCTAAAGTCTCTTGTCATACGCATATTTTCGTTATATGTCAATATTGTTAAATAGTGCGCTCTTACACTTTACCCATACCTCCTACAGTTTACCCATAATTCCTACAATTTACCCATAATGCTCCTATTGAATAAGAGTACAAGGACATTTTATTAAATATTTGAAAATAATGACACAATATCGTCCACAAACGTTAGACAGAGGACTCTAAAGTCTCTTGCCATACGCATATTTTCGTTATATGTCAATATTGTTAAATAGTGCGCTCTTACACTTTACCCATACCTCCTACAGTTTACCCATAATTCCTACAATTTACCCATAATGCTCCTATTGAATAAGAGTACAAGGACATTTTATTAAATATGTGAAAATAATGACACAATATCGTCCACAAACGTTAGACAGAGGACTCTAAAGTCTCTTGCCATACGCATATTTTCGTTATATGTCAATATTGTTAAATAGTGCGCTCTTACACTTTACCCATACCTCCTACAGTTTACCCATAATTCCTACAATTTACCCATAATTCTCCTATTGAATAAGAGTACAAGGACATTTTATTAAATATGTGAAAATAATGACACAATATCGTCCACAAACGTTAGACAGAGGACTCTAAAGTCTCTTGCCATACGCATATTTTCGTTATATGTCAATATTGTTAAATAGTGCGCTCTTACACTTTACCCATACCTCCTACAGTTTACCCATAATTCCTACAATTTACCCATAATGCTCCTATTGAATAAGAGTACAAGGACATTTTATTAAATATTTGAAAATAATGACACAATATCGTCCACAAACGTTAGACAGAGGACTCTAAAGTCTCTTGCCATACGCATATTTTCGTTATATGTCAATATTGTTAAATAGTGCGCTCTTACACTTTTTCCCATACCTCCTACAGTTTACCCATAATTCCTACAATTTACCCATAATTCTCCTATTGAATAAGAGTACAAGGACATTTTATTAAATATTTGAAAATAATGACACAATATCGTCCACAAACGTTAGACGGAGGACTCTAAAGTCTCTTGCCATACGCATATTTTCGTTATATGTCAATATTGTTAAATAGTGCGCTCTTACACTTTACCCATACCTCCTACAGTTTACCCATAATTCCTACAATTTACCCATAATTCTCCTATTGAATAAGAGTACAAGGACATTTTATTAAATATGTGAAAATAATGACACAATATCGTCCACAAACGTTAGACAGAGGACTCTAAAGTCTCTTGCCATACGCATATTTTCGTTATATGTCAATATTGTTAAATAGTGCGCTCTTACACTTTACCCATACCTCCTACAGTTTACCCATAATTCCTACAATTTACCCATAATTCTCCTATTGAATAAGAGTACAAGGACATTTTATTAAATATGTGAAAATAATGACACAATATCGTCCACAAACGTTAGACAGAGGACTCTAAAGTCTCTTGCCATACGCATATTTTCGTTATATGTCAATATTGTTAAATAGTGCGCTCTTACACTTTACCCATACCTCCTACAGTTTACCCATAATTCCTACAATTTACCCATAATGCTCCTATTGAATAAGAGTACAAGGACATTTTATTAAATATTTGAAAATAATGACACAATATCGTCCACAAACGTTAGACAGAGGACTCTAAAGTCTCTTGCCATACGCATATTTTCGTTATATGTCAATATTGTTAAATAGTGCGCTCTTACACTTTACCCATACCTCCTACAGTTTACCCATAATTCCTACAATTTACCCATAATTCTCCTATTGAATAAGAGTACAAGGACATTTTATTAAATATGTGAAAATAATGACACAATATCGTCCACAAACGTTAGACAGAGGACTCTAAAGTCTCTTGCCATACGCATATTTTCGTTATATGTCAATATTGTTAAATAGTGCGCTCTTACACTTTACCCATACCTCCTACAGTTTACCCATAATTCCTACAATTTACCCATAATGCTCCTATTGAATAAGAGTACAAGGACATTTTATTAAATATGTGAAAATAATGACACAATATCGTCCACAAACGTTAGACAGAGGACTCTAAAGTCTCTTGCCATACGCATATTTTCGTTATATGTCAATATTGTTAAATAGTGCGCTCTTACACTTTACCCATACCTCCTACAGTTTACCCATAATTCCTACAATTTACCCATAATGCTCCTATTGAATAAGAGTACAAGGACATTTTATTAAATATTTGAAAATAATGACACAATATCGTCCACAAACGTTAGACAGAGGACTCTAAAGTCTCTTGCCATACGCATATTTTCGTTATATGTCAATATTGTTAAATAGTGCGCTCTTACACTTTACCCATACCTCCTACAGTTTACCCATAATTCCTACAATTTACCCATAATTCTCCTATTGAATAAGAGTACAAGGACATTATATTAAATATGTGAAAATAATGACACAATATCGTCCACAAACGTTAGACAGAGGACTCTAAAGTCTCTTGCCATACGCATATTTTCGTTATATGTCAATATTGTTAAATAGTGCGCTCTTACACTTTACCCATACCTCCTACAGTTTACCCATAATTCCTACAATTTACCCATAATTCTCCTATTGAATAAGAGTACAAGGACATTTTATTAAATATGTGAAAATAATGACACAATATCGTCCACAAACGTTAGACAGAGGACTCTAAAGTCTCTTGCCATACGCATATTTTCGTTATATGTCAATATTGTTAAATAGTGCGCTCTTACACTTTACCCATACCTCCTACAGTTTACCCATAATTCCTACAATTTACCCATAATGCTCCTATTGAATAAGAGTACAAGGACATTTTATTAAATATTTGAAAATAATGACACAATATCGTCCACAAACGTTAGACAGAGGACTCTAAAGTCTCTTGCCATACGCATATTTTCGTTATATGTCAATATTGTTAAATAGTGCGCTCTTACACTTTACCCATACCTCCTACAGTTTACCCATAATTCCTACAATTTACCCATAATTCTCCTATTGAATAAGAGTACAAGGACATTTTATTAAATATTTGAAAATAATGACACAATATCGTCCACAAACGTTAGACGGAGGACTCTAAAGTCTCTTGCCATACGCATATTTTCGTTATATGTCAATATTGTTAAATAGTGCGCTCTTACACTTTACCCATACCTCCTACAGTTTACCCATAATTCCTACAATTTACCCATAATTCTCCTATTGAATAAGAGTACAAGGACATTTTATTAAATATGTGAAAATAATGACACAATATCGTCCACAAACGTTAGACAGAGGACTCTAAAGTCTCTTGCCATACGCATATTTTCGTTATATGTCAATATTGTTAAATAGTGCGCTCTTACACTTTACCCATACCTCCTACAGTTTACCCATAATTCCTACAATTTACCCATAATGCTCCTATTGAATAAGAGTACAAGGACATTTTATTAAATATTTGAAAATAATGACACAATATCGTCCACAAACGTTAGACAGAGGACTCTAAAGTCTCTTGCCATGCGCATATTTTCGTTATATGTCAATATTGTTAAATAGTGCGCTCTTACACTTTACCCATACCTCCTACAGTTTACCCATAATTCCTACAATTTACCCATAATTCTCCTATTGAATAAGAGTACAAGGACATTTTATTAAATATGTGAAAATAATGACACAATATCGTCCACAAACGTTAGACAGAGGACTCTAAAGTCTCTTGCCATACGCATATTTTCGTTATATGTCAATATTGTTAAATAGTGCGCTCTTACACTTTACCCATACCTCCTACAGTTTACCCATAATTCCTACAATTTACCCATAATGCTCCTATTGAATAAGAGTACAAGGACATTTTATTAAATATTTGAAAATAATGACACAATATCGTCCACAAACGTTAGACAGAGGACTCTAAAGTCTCTTGCCATACGCATATTTTCGTTATATGTCAATATTGTTAAATAGTGCGCTCTTACACTTTACCCATACCTCCTACAGTTTACCCATAATTCCTACAATTTACCCATAATTCTCCTATTGAATAAGAGTACAAGGACATTTTATTAAATATGTGAAAATAATGACACAATATCGTCCACAAACGTTAGACAGAGGACTCTAAAGTCTCTTGCCATACGCATATTTTCGTTATATGTCAATATTGTTAAATAGTGCGCTCTTACACTTTACCCATACCTCCTACAGTTTACCCATAATTCCTACAATTTACCCATAATGCTCCTATTGAATAAGAGTACAAGGACATTTTATTAAATATTTGAAAATAATGACACAATATCGTCCACAAACGTTAGACAGAGGACTCTAAAGTCTCTTGCCATACGCATATTTTCGTTATATGTCAATATTGTTAAATAGTGCGCTCTTACACTTTACCCATACCTCCTACAGTTTACCCATAATTCCTACAATTTACCCATAATTCTCCTATTGAATAAGAGTACAAGGACATTTTATTAAATATGTGAAAATAATGACACAATATCGTCCACAAACGTTAGACAGAGGACTCTAAAGTCTCTTGCCATACGCATATTTTCGTTATATGTCAATATTGTTAAATAGTGCGCTCTTACACTTTACCCATACCTCCTACAGTTTACCCATAATTCCTACAATTTACCCATAATGCTCCTATTGAATAAGAGTACAAGGACATTTTATTAAATATTTGAAAATAATGACACAATATCGTCCACAAACGTTAGACAGAGGACTCTAAAGTCTCTTGCCATACGCATATTTTCGTTATATGTCAATATTGTTAAATAGTGCGCTCTTACACTTTACCCATACCTCCTACAGTTTACCCATAATTCCTACAATTTACCCATAATTCTCCTATTGAATAAGAGTACAAGGACATTTTATTAAATATATGAAAATAATGACACAATATCGTCCACAAACGTTAGACAGAGGACTCTAAAGTCTCTTGCCATACGCATATTTTCGTTATATGTCAATATTGTTAAATAGTGCGCTCTTACACTTTACCCATACCTCCTACAGTTTACCCATAATTCCTACAATTTACCCATAATTCTCCTATTGAATAAGAGTACAAGGACATTTTATTAAATATGTGAAAATAATGACACAATATCGTCCACAAACGTTAGACAGAGGACTCTAAAGTCTCTTGCCATACGCATATTTTCGTTATATGTCAATATTGTTAAATAGTGCGCTCTTACACTTTACCCATACCTCCTACAGTTTACCCATAATTCCTACAATTTACCCATAATGCTCCTATTGAATAAGAGTACAAGGACATTTTATTAAATATTTGAAAATAATGACACAATATCGTCCACAAACGTTAGACAGAGGACTCTAAAGTCTCTTGCCATACGCATATTTTCGTTATATGTCAATATTGTTAAATAGTGCGCTCTTACACTTTACCCATACCTCCTACAGTTTACCCATAATTCCTACAATTTACCCATAATTCTCCTATTGAATAAGAGTACAAGGACATTTTATTAAATATGTGAAAATAATGACACAATATCGTCCACAAACGTTAGACAGAGGACTCTAAAGTCTCTTGCCATACGCATATTTTCGTTATATGTCAATATTGTTAAATAGTGCGCTCTTACACTTTACCCATACCTCCTACAGTTTACCCATAATTCCTACAATTTACCCATAATGCTCCTATTGAATAAGAGTACAAGGACATTTTATTAAATATTTGAAAATAATGACACAATATCGTCCACAAACGTTAGACAGAGGACTCTAAAGTCTCTTGCCATACGCATATTTTCGTTATATGTCAATATTGTTAAATAGTGCGCTCTTACACTTTACCCATACCTCCTACAGTTTACCCATAATTCCTACAATTTACCCATAATTCTCCTATTGAATAAGAGTACAAGGACATTTTATTAAATATATGAAAATAATGACACAATATCGTCCACAAACGTTAGACAGAGGACTCTAAAGTCTCTTGCCATACGCATATTTTCGTTATATGTCAATATTGTTAAATAGTGCGCTCTTACACTTTACCCATACCTCCTACAGTTTACCCATAATTCCTACAATTTACCCATAATGCTCCTATTGAATAAGAGTACAAGGACATTTTATTAAATATTTGAAAATAATGACACAATATCGTCCACAAACGTTAGACAGAGGACTCTAAAGTCTCTTGCCATACGCATATTTTCGTTATATGTCAATATTGTTAAATAGTGCGCTTTTACACTTTACCCATACCTCCTACAGTTTACCCATAATTCCTACAATTTACCCATAATTCTCCTATTGAATAAGAGTACAAGGACATTATATTAAATATGTGAAAATAATGACACAATATCGTCCACAAACGTTAGACAGAGGACTCTAAAGTCTCTTGCCATACGCATATTTTCGTTATATGTCAATATTGTTAAATAGTGCGCTCTTACACTTTACCCATACCTCCTACAGTTTACCCATAATTCCTACAATTTACCCATAATTCTCCTATTGAATAAGAGTACAAGGACATTTTATTAAATATGTGAAAATAATGACACAATATCGTCCACAAACGTTAGACAGAGGACTCTAAAGTCTCTTGCCATACGCATATTTTCGTTATATGTCAATATTGTTAAATAGTGCGCTCTTACACTTTACCCATACCTCCTACAGTTTACCCATAATTCCTACAATTTACCCATAATGCTCCTATTGAATAAGAGTACAAGGACATTTTATTAAATATTTGAAAATAATGACACAATATCGTCCACAAACGTTAGACAGAGGACTCTAAAGTCTCTTGCCATACGCATATTTTCGTTATATGTCAATATTGTTAAATAGTGCGCTCTTACACTTTACCCATACCTCCTACAGTTTACCCATAATTCCTACAATTTACCCATAATTCTCCTATTGAATAAGAGTACAAGGACATTTTATTAAATATTTGAAAATAATGACACAATATCGTCCACAAACGTTAGACGGAGGACTCTAAAGTCTCTTGCCATACGCATATTTTCGTTATATGTCAATATTGTTAAATAGTGCGCTCTTACACTTTACCCATACCTCCTACAGTTTACCCATAATTCCTACAATTTACCCATAATTCTCCTATTGAATAAGAGTACAAGGACATTTTATTAAATATGTGAAAATAATGACACAATATCGTCCACAAACGTTAGACAGAGGACTCTAAAGTCTCTTGCCATACGCATATTTTCGTTATATGTCAATATTGTTAAATAGTGCGCTCTTACACTTTACCCATACCTCCTACAGTTTACCCATAATTCCTACAATTTACCCATAATGCTCCTATTGAATAAGAGTACAAGGACATTTTATTAAATATTTGAAAATAATGACACAATATCGTCCACAAACGTTAGACAGAGGACTCTAAAGTCTCTTGCCATACGCATATTTTCGTTATATGTCAATATTGTTAAATAGTGCGCTCTTACACTTTACCCATACCTCCTACAGTTTACCCATAATTCCTACAATTTACCCATAATTCTCCTATTGAATAAGAGTACAAGGACATTTTATTAAATATGTGAAAATAATGACACAATATCGTCCACAAACGTTAGACAGAGGACTCTAAAGTCTCTTGCCATACGCATATTTTCGTTATATGTCAATATTGTTAAATAGTGCGCTCTTACACTTTACCCATACCTCCTACAGTTTACCCATAATTCCTACAATTTACCCATAATGCTCCTATTGAATAAGAGTACAAGGACATTTTATTAAATATTTGAAAATAATGACACAATATCGTCCACAAACGTTAGACAGAGGACTCTAAAGTCTCTTGCCATACGCATATTTTCGTTATATGTCAATATTGTTAAATAGTGCGCTCTTACACTTTACCCATACCTCCTACAGTTTACCCATAATTCCTACAATTTACCCATAATTCTCCTATTGAATAAGAGTACAAGGACATTATATTAAATATGTGAAAATAATGACACAATATCGTCCACAAACGTTAGACAGAGGACTCTAAAGTCTCTTGCCATACGCATATTTTCGTTATATGTCAATATTGTTAAATAGTGCGCTCTTACACTTTACCCATACCTCCTACAGTTTACCCATAATTCCTACAATTTACCCATAATTCTCCTATTGAATAAGAGTACAAGGACATTTTATTAAATATGTGAAAATAATGACACAATATCGTCCACAAACGTTAGACAGAGGACTCTAAAGTCTCTTGCCATACGCATATTTTCGTTATATGTCAATATTGTTAAATAGTGCGCTCTTACACTTTACCCATACCTCCTACAGTTTACCCATAATTCCTACAATTTACCCATAATGCTCCTATTGAATAAGAGTACAAGGACATTTTATTAAATATTTGAAAATAATGACACAATATCGTCCACAAACGTTAGACAGAGGACTCTAAAGTCTCTTGCCATACGCATATTTTCGTTATATGTCAATATTGTTAAATAGTGCGCTCTTACACTTTACCCATACCTCCTACAGTTTACCCATAATTCCTACAATTTACCCATAATTCTCCTATTGAATAAGAGTACAAGGACATTTTATTAAATATTTGAAAATAATGACACAATATCGTCCACAAACGTTAGACGGAGGACTCTAAAGTCTCTTGCCATACGCATATTTTCGTTATATGTCAATATTGTTAAATAGTGCGCTCTTACACTTTACCCATACCTCCTACAGTTTACCCATAATTCCTACAATTTACCCATAATTCTCCTATTGAATAAGAGTACAAGGACATTTTATTAAATATGTGAAAATAATGACACAATATCGTCCACAAACGTTAGACAGAGGACTCTAAAGTCTCTTGCCATACGCATATTTTCGTTATATGTCAATATTGTTAAATAGTGCGCTCTTACACTTTACCCATACCTCCTACAGTTTACCCATAATTCCTACAATTTACCCATAATGCTCCTATTGAATAAGAGTACAAGGACATTTTATTAAATATTTGAAAATAATGACACAATATCGTCCACAAACGTTAGACAGAGGACTCTAAAGTCTCTTGCCATACGCATATTTTCGTTATATGTCAATATTGTTAAATAGTGCGCTCTTACACTTTACCCATACCTCCTACAGTTTACCCATAATTCCTACAATTTACCCATAATTCTCCTATTGAATAAGAGTACAAGGACATTTTATTAAATATGTGAAAATAATGACACAATATCGTCCACAAACGTTAGACAGAGGACTCTAAAGTCTCTTGCCATACGCATATTTTCGTTATATGTCAATATTGTTAAATAGTGCGCTCTTACACTTTACCCATACCTCCTACAGTTTACCCATAATTCCTACAATTTACCCATAATGCTCCTATTGAATAAGAGTACAAGGACATTTTATTAAATATTTGAAAATAATGACACAATATCGTCCACAAACGTTAGACAGAGGACTCTAAAGTCTCTTGCCATACGCATATTTTCGTTATATGTCAATATTGTTAAATAGTGCGCTCTTACACTTTACCCATACCTCCTACAGTTTACCCATAATTCCTACAATTTACCCATAATTCTCCTATTGAATAAGAGTACAAGGACATTTTATTAAATATGTGAAAATAATGACACAATATCGTCCACAAACGTTAGACAGAGGACTCTAAAGTCTCTTGCCATACGCATATTTTCGTTATATGTCAATATTGTTAAATAGTGCGCTCTTACACTTTACCCATACCTCCTACAGTTTACCCATAATTCCTACAATTTACCCATAATGCTCCTATTGAATAAGAGTACAAGGACATTTTATTAAATATTTGAAAATAATGACACAATATCGTCCACAAACGTTAGACAGAGGACTCTAAAGTCTCTTGCCATACGCATATTTTCGTTATATGTCAATATTGTTAAATAGTGCGCTCTTACACTTTACCCATACCTCCTACAGTTTACCCATAATTCCTACAATTTACCCATAATTCTCCTATTGAATAAGAGTACAAGGACATTTTATTAAATATGTGAAAATAATGACACAATATCGTCCACAAACGTTAGACAGAGGACTCTAAAGTCTCTTGCCATACGCATATTTTCGTTATATGTCAATATTGTTAAATAGTGCGCTCTTACACTTTACCCATACCTCCTACAGTTTACCCATAATTCCTACAATTTACCCATAATGCTCCTATTGAATAAGAGTACAAGGACATTTTATTAAATATTTGAAAATAATGACACAATATCGTCCACAAACGTTAGACAGAGGACTCTAAAGTCTCTTGCCATACGCATATTTTCGTTATATGTCAATATTGTTAAATAGTGCGCTCTTACACTTTACCCATACCTCCTACAGTTTACCCATAATTCCTACAATTTACCCATAATTCTCCTATTGAATAAGAGTACAAGGACATTTTATTAAATATGTGAAAATAATGACACAATATCGTCCACAAACGTTAGACAGAGGACTCTAAAGTCTCTTGCCATACGCATATTTTCGTTATATGTCAATATTGTTAAATAGTGCGCTCTTACACTTTACCCATACCTCCTACAGTTTACCCATAATTCCTACAATTTACCCATAATGCTCCTATTGAATAAGAGTACAAGGACATTTTATTAAATATGTGAAAATAATGACACAATATCGTCCACAAACGTTAGACAGAGGACTCTAAAGTCTCTTGCCATACGCATATTGTCGTTATATGTCAATATTGTTAAATAGTGCGCTCTTACACTTTACCCATACCTCCTACAGTTTACCCATAATTCCTACAATTTACCCATAATTCTCCTACAGTTACTATGTATTCTAGCTGTGTACTGTGGGTACTGTGACTAGGCATTCTAGCTGTGTTCTGTGGGTACATTGACTATGTACTTTAGCTGTGTACTCAGGATACAGTGACTATGTATTCTAGATGTGTTCTGTTGGTACAGTGACTATGTACTGTAGCTGTGTATTGTGGGTACATCAACTAAGTATTCCAGCTCTGTACTGTGGGTACAGTGACTATTGAAACTAAAGTCCCGTTCTTTTTATAGCTAGGTGAACGAACAAACACACTTCACTACATATGTGTGCTGGGTAAATTGTAGGAATTATGGGTAAATTGTAGGAATTATGGGTAAATTGTAGGAATTATGGGTAAACTGTAGGAGGTATGGGTAAAGTGTAAGAGCGCACTATTTAACAATATTGACATATAACGAAAATATGCGTATGGCAAGAGACTTTAGAGTCCTCTGTCTAACGTTTGTGGACGATATTGTGTCATTATTTTCAAATATTTAATAAAATGTCCTTGTACTCTTATTCAATAGGAGAATTATGGGTAAATTGTAGGAATTATGGGTAAACTGTAGGAGGTATGGGTAAAGTGTAAGAGCGCACTATTTAACAATATTAACATATAACGAAAATATGCGTATGGCAAGAGACTTTAGAGTCCTCTGTCTAACGTTTGTGGACGATATTGTGTCATTATTTTCAAATATTTAATAAAATGTCCTTGTACTCTTATTCAATAGGAGCATTATGGGTAAATTGTAGGAATTATGGGTAAACTGTAGGAGGTATGGGTAAAGTGTAAGAGCGCACTATTTAACAATATTGACATATAACGAAAATATGCGTATATGGGTTTGTGAATCTTTACGATCTCGACAGTGACCCCTAGCTTACGATCGGTTATCGATACGGCAGAGGCTAGTAGTAACGACAATGATCCCTAGCTTATAATTATTTTTAATAATTTCTATTATGATGATTAAATTTTAATAATTTCTATTACTGACTCATATTACTGATGATAATTATTTCTGTATCGTTTGCTGCTTCTCCAAGGACATTTTATTAAATATTTGAAAATGAACATTTGCTGCTTCTCGTATGACATTCACTGCAGTAAAGAGACGCCGCAAGAAAAGGACGTCCAAGAAACGAGAGGCCGACATATTCGACAATGGCTTTCGTGCATAGACAGTCGTGCGAGGGAGTCAAGACCGAGCTGGCTCTCTTTACCGTATTCCATATAATTATTATACACGACCGCTTGCAAAACACGAATAAACTCCAATCGCAGTACGCCGCTGTTCCAATGCGATTATTTCGACCGGCCTCGACTCGATAAAACAACCTTCAACAAACAACAGCTGTTTACTTAAAAAACGAGTCCACTGTTTCTGTTAAGTATCGAATTACACAACACGCTTCGCTCTACGCTGTGAATATATACTGTTTCGGTTAGGTATCGAGTTACAACCACCTAACGCAATCTATACATTCCGTATATATATATATATATATATATATATATATATATATATATATATATATATATATATATATATATATATATCGTATTTAAATTAAACATCGAGCAACAAACGAAAGTCCGTATCATTACAGGTCTGCAACAGCTATTCGTAATAACAACACAACAAGTCTCCATACCAACCAACCTTCGTAGTTTCCGTCACACGTATTGTCTCCGAGTTTCGTAGTTTCCACCGCATTTCCACCGCATGTCTCCAACCTTCGTAATTTCCACTGCATTCCTAGCTGTATACTCTGGATACATTGACTATGTATTCTAGATGTGAACTGTGGGTACAGTGACTATGTATTGTAGCTGTGTACTGTGGGTACAGTGACTATGTATTGTAGCCATGTACTGTGGGTACACGACTATGTACTGTAGCTGTGCACTGTGCATACATTGACAATGTATTCTAGTTGTGTACTGCGTGTACAGCGATTATACATTCTAGCTGTGTACTGTGGGTTAAGTGACTATGTATTTTAGTTGTGTACTGTGGGTACAGTGAATATAAATTGTAGCTGTATACTATGGGTACAGTGACTATGTATTCTAGGTGTGTACTGTGGGTAGAGTGACTATGAACTGTAGCTGTGTACTGTGGGTACAGTAACTATGTATTATATCTTTGTACTGTGGGTACAGTGACTTTATATTCTAGATGTGCACTGCGGGTACAGTGACTATGTACGCTAGCTGAGTAATGTGGGTACAGTGACTATGTATTGTAGCCATGTACTGTGGGTACAGGTCTATGTACTGTAGCTGTGCACTGTGCATACATTGACTATGTATTCTAGTTGTGTACTGTGTGTCCAGTGATTATACATTCTAGCTGTGTACTGTGGGTTAAGTGACTATGTATTTTAGTTGTGTACTGTGGGTACAGTGACTATGAATTTACTGTGATTATGTGTTCCAGCCGTGTAATGTGGTTTCATTGATTATGTTTTCTAGCCGTGTACAGTGGGTACAGTGACTATGTATTCTAACCGTGTACTGTTTGTACAGTGAATATGTATTCTAGCTGTGTACTGTGGGTACAGTTACTATGTATTCTAGCTGTGTACTGTGGGTATTGTGACTAGGCATTCTAGCTGTGTTCTGTGGGTACATTGACTATGTACTTTAGCTGTGTACTCAGGATACAGTGACTATGTATTCTGTTGGTACAGTGACTATGTACTGTAGCTGTATATTGTGGGTACATCAACTAAGTATTGCAGCTCTGTACTGTGGGTACAGTGACTATTGAAACTAAAGTCCCGTTCTTTTTATAGCTAGGTGAACGAACAAACACACTTCACTACATATGTGTGCTGGGTAAATTGTAGGAATTATGGGTAAATTGTAGGAATTATGGGTAAATTGTAGGAATTATGGGTAAACTGTAGGAGGTATGGGTAAAGTGTAAGAGCGCACTATTTAACAATATTGACATATAACGAAAATATGCGTATGGCAAGAGACTTTAGAGTCCTCTGTCTAACGTTTGTGGACGATATTGTGTCATTATTTTCAAATATTTAATCAAATGTCCTTGTACTCTTATTCAATAGGAGAATTATGGGTAAATTGTAGGAATTATGGGTAAACTGTAGGAGGTATGGGTAAAGTGTAAGAGCGCACTATTTAACAATATTGACATATAACGAAAATATGCGTATGGCAAGAGACTTTAGAGTCCTCTGTCTAACGTTTGTGGACGATATTGTGTCATTATTTTCAAATATTTAATAAAATGTCCTTGTACTCTTATTCAATAGGAGCATTATGGGTAAATTGTAGGAATTATGGGTAAACTGTAGGAGGTATGGGTGAAGTGTAAGAGCGCACTATTTAACAATATTGACATATAACGAAAATATGCGTATGGCAAGAGACTTTAGAGTCCTCTGTCTAACGTTTGTGGACGATATGACATATAACGAAAATATGGGTTTGTGAATCTTTACGATCTCGACAGTGACCCCTAGCTTACGATCGGTTATCGACAAATATTTAATAAAATGTCCTTGTACTCTTATTCAATAGGAGAATTATTGGTAAATTGTAGGAATTATGGGTAAACTGTAGGAGGTATGGGTAAAGTGTAAGAGCGCACTATTTAACAATATTGACATATAACGAAAATATGCGTATGGCAAGAGACTTTAGAGTCCTCTGTCTAACGTTTGTGGACGATATTGTGTCATTATTTTCAAATATTTAATAAAATGTCCTTGTACTCTTATTCAATAGGAGAATTATGGGTAAATTGTAGGAATTATGGGTAAACTGTAGGAGGTATGGGTAAAGTGTAAGAGCGCACTATTTAACAATATTGACATATAACGAAAATATGCGTATGGCAAGAGACTTTAGAGTCCTCTGTCTAACGTTTGTGGACGATATTGTGTCATTATTTTCACATATTTAATAAAATGTCCTTGTACTCTTATTCAATAGGAGAATTATGGGTAAATTGTAGGAATTATGGGTAAACTGTAGGACCTCTGGCGAGGTGGTCGCACCACCCGTAAGCTCGCCCTCGAACCTCTGGCGCGGTGGAGACACCCGTAAGTTCGCGACCTCTGGTGCGATGGTCAACATTCGCAAGTCGCATCATCGTCATCGTCATCATACCCCGTTGCTTTGTTGTATTCATTCGAACACGCTTTGTTGTATTACGATCGCCTCGCTTGTACTGCTGCCGCTTTGTTTTATTCAATAAAATACGTGTGCACCGTATGCTTTTGTTCGTCTCCTTACTAGGTGAGTCCGTTAGGTGTCCCCGCCCGTCGGCCCGCCAACCCGCCCGCCCGTCGCTAGGGGGCCCGCCAACCCCGTCAGGGGGCGCTGATTACCCAGAAGGTGCTGCGCTAATCACGTGACCGTCAGGAGGCGCTCTGATTGGCTGCGCACGCAACCGGAAGCGGAAGTGAATCGTGGATGGTTCCTCATCCTCATATGGGGGTGTGAAACCCCATTACCTACTACTATGGTGGACAAGGAAATCGATCGACTCCTGGCTGAGGATATCATAGAGCCCGTCCAGTACTCGGACTGGGCCGCCCCTGTGGTACCAGTAATGAAGGCAGACAAGAGTGTACGTCTCTGTGGTGACTACAAACTCACCGTGAACCAAGTAGCCAAATTAGACAGATATCCTATTCCCCGAATAGAGGATTTGTATGCACAGCTTGGGAACGGTACCACGTACACGAAGCTCGACATGCGTCACGCGTATGAACAGATCCAGCTACATCCTGACAGTCGGAAGTACGTCACCATCAACACGCCGCGAGGTCTTTTCACATACAAGCGACTACCGTACGGAGTGTTATCAGCACCTGGCATATTCCAACATGTTATGGACTCGCTCTTGAAGGGCATACCGAACACAATGGTGTATTTGGATGATGTGTTGGTGATAGGACCAACAGAAGATGAACATTTGCAGACACTTGATCGCGTGCTCGAACAACTGGTTCAAGCTGGGTTCCGCCTGAAAGAATCCAAGTGTCAATTCTTGAGTAACGAGGTCGATTACTTGGGTCATCGGATCGACGCGGAAGGCATACACCCGTCCGGTGAAACACTGTCAGAAGTCCGTGATGCTCCAGCGCCCACCAACATAACCGAGTTACGCTCATATCTTGGGATGGTGAATCACTATGGTCGTTTCTTGCCAAACCTTGCGACGATGCTGGCCCCCATGCATCAGTTGCTGAAGAAAGACACCAAGTGGTACTGGAGGAAGACACAACAAGAGGCCTTCAACAAGACGAAAGAGATGCTGAGTTCCCCACAGGTCATGACTCACTTTGACTCCTCCAAACCGTTGGTACTCACCTGTGATGCCTCTCCATACGGCATTGGGTCCGTTCTTGCTCACGTCATGGAAGATGGTGCAGAGAAACCCATAGCGTATCACTCCAGAAGTCTCTCGCATGCTGAGAAAAACTACGCTCAGATTGACAAAGAGGGTCTGCCCGTCATAGTATTTGTGGGGTCACAAGTTTACCATCGTCACAGATCATAAGCCGTTTCTTGGATTGTTTGGAGAAACGAAAGCCGTTCCACAGATGCTGTCGCCACGGATGCAGCGATGGGCCCTGACACTGGCTGCCTACGAATACCAGATTATCCACAGGCCGGGCCGAAGCATCCCACAAGCAGACGCTCTTAGCCGTCTTCCGGTAGGTGGCGCTCAGAGACATGTACCAGTGCCAGCGAACACGATACTGACGATGCAGTATTTGGACATGTCTCCTGTCACTGCAAGTGACATACGTCGTGAAACATCGTGTGGCGCGGTGTTGTCACAAGTCTTCATCAGGACGAGGGATGGATTTCTAGATCATGACGACAACGAACTCCTGAAGCCGTACACTCAAGGAAGAGATGAACTCAGCATCCATGATGGTTGTCTCATGTGGGGCACACGAGTTATTATTCCAAGTGCCCACCGCCAAGCACTGTTGGAAGAACTGCACAACGCACACTCTGGGATCGTCCGCATGAAAGCCGTAGGCCGCAGTCTGGTGTGGTGGCCTGGTATCGATCAAGACTATGGAAGCTCCCCTACAACCATGGTCATTCCCCGATAGACCTTGGTCGCGACTGCATATCGACTATGCAGGTCCATTCATGGGCTCAACATCAGCTATTACTATCAGCAAACTGCGACAGTCGTTTAGCACTCATGGCATCCCTGATGTCATCGTCAGTGACAACGCCACTGGTTTCATCAGTGAAGGGTTTCAAGATTTCTGCCGACACAATGGCATCAAGCACATTACGAGTGCTCCACACCACCCTGCCTCTAATGGCCTAGCCGAACGAGCCGTTGGAATTGTAAAAGAAGGAGTAAAGCGCATGCATGGAGGTGACTTGGAAACCAAGCTAGCACGTTTCCTCTTCGATTACCGTATCACACCTCACTCCACGTCGGGCATAGCCCCTGCTGAACTATTAATGCATCGACAGCTGAAAACCCGACTTCACCTGATCAGACCAGACGTAGGTGTAAAGGTCGTAGCTGAACAGACCAAACAGAAGGCGAAACATGACCGTCATGCCAAAGTTCGAACTTTCCAACCTGGTGAATTGGTGTATGCTCTACGGTACCACGGTAACACTGCAAATCGGGTACCGGGCACGATTCATCGTCAGACTGGGCCGGTATCGTACACCGTCCGTCTAGAAGATGGCACTATTGCACGACATCACAGCGATCAGCTGCAAGGAAGACTGTCGAGTAATCGGGTGACGCCATCGGTCCAGCCTACGCCGTTGGAGACATTCCCAGAGGACGTGGCCGAGTCTTGTGAAGAGTCTGAGACCTATCAACAGGCGCAGATTCGCTCACCAGCTAAGCCGCCCACACCAAGTCAGCAAACTGACATTGTGCCTGCTGCTGCATCTGTAGCAGAGCCTAGACGTTCTACACGCATCAGGAAGCAACCTGAACGCTTGGACTTGTAATCTTGTTAAGTAGTATCACATTGAACCCAGTAGTGCTTTGCTTGTTTATAACAGTAATTTGTTTTATAACGCTCTCGTTTGGACTTTCCACACAGTAATCAAGAACTATTATTATTTCTTTTACAAGACAATTTGCTACGTTTCTCGATTGAATTCTCGATTGAACGTGTTTTTCTCACTAAAGTTGGGAGGGATGTAGTGGATGAAGAAACCTATGCTCCCGGTTTCACTGTCAGAGTTCAATAACTTAGCTCTTGTTCCGGTGCCAATACCAAACCATGCGGCCGTAATAAATACGTTTCAATACATCAGTTTTTTTTTTCCGAATTACACACAGCATGCGTTTTAATGGAGCATCAGTGTGCTGTGAAATGTTTAAGAAATTCAAATCTTAGGACACATTTTTCAGGAATCCTAAGAAAGCTATAATGGCAGCCTATTTGAAAATCTAATGTGGTTATAATATAATAATAATAAAAAGACATTTGGCGCCAATATCCTCGGAAAATCCGATCTCGGTGGTTGAACCCCTTTTGCTACATGGATGGGTCATATGGGTGTAAGCGAGTATTGTATTACTGCTGCGTGTTATTTGTTCTAACTCATTCGATAGGCGGCAGCACATTTACACTAGATATTCCCGATACGCAATATTTTTGGCGGGAGTACGCGCACCGTAAAGTAGTACCTACCTACCACCTGTCATAAATAAAACGTTGTATTCCCACCAAGTAATCATTCATAGGTGGATCCAGAGGGGGGGTCTGTGGGGGGCCGAACCCCCCCTTTTTTTTGAGTACCAAAAAATACATTGCAATTACATGTCAACGGGGAACAAAAAGCATTGCCAAGAAACAACACAAGGTCAAAATTGTCGCTTACTACGTTCGAATTCTTTAGTAGCAGTCCGACGTTTTCAGACACAGATCTAGCACAGGCGATATACATGGCGTACGTCCAGAGGATCCCCAAAGTTATTCTTAGCATTATCGGTGACGTCGTTCATGGATTCACTGCACACGCACACCGCACGCACGTGTACACACGCTAGTGCCCTGCATGGGCCTATAATTTGAGCCTAAGCCCAGCCCGCAATTAGCAGTTAGAATCCAGGCCCGCAAAAAATTCGTCAATCCCAGCCCGGCCCAGGCCCGCAAACTAGAATTTAGGCCCAGGCCCGACCCAGACCGTTAATGTTTGGCCTAGGCCCGGCCCGGCCCGGCCCGGACCGCACGTTTCAGGCCCGGGCCCAGCCCATACCCACGAGCCAAATATATTATCTTATAATGAAAACGAAACACAAATAAACTTTAATATATACGTATTGTTTTAGTAAATAAAATAAATAAATAATATATAAACATTGTATAATGTATACTAGTCTAGATCTGCTGTCTACTGACCATTGTGTGTTGGAAGAGTTAAGTTAATTTGGTATTAATTGATATTTAAATTAAATGTCACCCACTGGCACTGACACCCAGTGGCATTTCCAGCAGGCCTGCAGTCACTAGCCTGAGACAGATCAGGTTCAGACATGTGTGAATTAGTACAAGTGTGAATGAACCAGTACTGAGAAAATAATAGACACTAAACAGTAGACACTAGTTAACACAATTGAAAAATACCAAGGTCATTCAGGCAGGCAAGATTTGGAAGGAAGACAATAGAATGTCCACTGGTAGGGTCAAAGGGTAAAAAGTTTATGGTTAATCATGGCTTGATTGCCTCTGCAAATATGTCTAAGGTAAACATTTGGGGCTAGCTACTTCTTAGATCTATGCAAAAGGCTACATTCATGCCAAAAATATGCATCTATAAACATCTGAATTCTGTACTATGTAGTAGTAATATGTACAGTGTATTGTGTGTACGGTGTATGCAATACTACGCATTGCTATTATATGAAATGTCTCTATTAAAATAATGCACATTATTAAAATTATACCATTGGAAATCCCATTGTTGGAGAGGTTAAACTACATTCCAATATATAAAGCACTGGCGTCATTCATAATTCCATGCAAGGTCTCAATTTGCAACGATATAATACTAAAGAAATAATTTTTAATTTAAACCGGAAATACAATTTATAATAAGTTTTTATTAATATTAAAATAAAAAATCTGGATTTTGTATTAATATTTTATTAGGTCCAGGCCCAGGCCCGGCCCAACACGCAGATTGCGCAGATCCATCAACTGCGCCCAACACTTATATGACTACCAAACATTCACATAGTATGTTCATCCTTTCATAGAAAGGAACAAACAGAAAATGTTCTCAAGCTACATACTGTATTAATAATCAACGTGACTCAAATCAGGTGTGCTAATATTATCACAATGGAAAAAGGAACTTGTAGCGGAGCTTGTTGTGTAATGATTAACAGACCTGCTGATGAACAACAGTTATTAAGACACAGCTGATATAAACATAGTTTCTAGTATCTGGTTGTTTCCAGCACCCGGCAACGTTCTATTAGCTGACTATAGTCTTTATAATTACACTATTATTGTGGCTAGAATGTTGTGGTCTTTTGAGGTCTCATTCAACTAGTCAACCTTTTCAGAACTTTATCGCCAAGCAGACCTCAATGGTGTTTTAACGTCCCAAATTGAGACGGGACCGACATTAACGTGATCTCCGAGTTACGATGGATACACAGTCCACAGTGTTGAGAGCCAGGGTTATAAACCAAATCCACCGTGTCCGGTTTGCGTCTTGAATTCAGAACTTTGGCATGAAAGGCGGATGTGCTAATCACTACATTTACATTTTTGGTTTTGCAAAATATAAGTACACAACATCAATTAGTTATGTCATAGTGTTCCTCGTTCTATGGTGTATGTATTTCTATGATGCATTTTAATTTATATGGCGCAAAGGTATCAGGAAACGTTTTAATCTACCAGTTTGGAGTCACAGTAATATTTATATGATGCGTTTTAATTTACATGGCACAAAGATATCATGAAATGTTTTAATCTACCAGTTCACTGTTGTTATGTGATACTACTACTACTTTTAGCAGAATTAAAATTCAGATTATGAATCGAATGGTGTGCTTTATACATAGTAGTTTAACATGCAACAACAGCTTGAGATACACCTTGTCTCAGTTCAAACTTGATGCCATGACTTTCTGTAATATGAAACCTAGCTACTTTTATTATATCATTCAGATGAGAACGTATTAAACAGTTTCCTTAGCAAAGGATGTACCGAATAATATAGAGAATGCGTGTAGCACTTTTCAGTCAAAGACGTGTTAGTCTCTTTGTGTGCAAAGATACTTCAATTGTAATTGAATTGTACACATTGTCGTACGAATAAATATATATTTTTACTATTACTACACTACCGTGCCTCTAGTGTGCAATAATGCCGATATGGAGTTAAGACGATTACGTGTTGTTTTAGTCAGTTGTAGCACACTCGTTTTTGTATTAAACATTTGCATTACTACAGTTGTTTTAGTCAATATTGCAATAAATGGCACATGACAGATGTTTAATATTGTCTTCTCGTTTGGATATTTTCTTCGTTGGAATAGTCCTACCTACAGGTGTAAATGAAACAAAATTCGCTGCGTTTTGCCGAAATTCTAGACTCGAACGTAACTGCACCTCGTCTACTGTAAATTTGACATTCGAAGGTACACTTATGTGACGAATACAAGAAAACACATAGGCCTATTTTATCACGATTCTTATATTTTCAGCAAATCCGTATTAAAACGTGACACGACCGAAGGCCGTATTCCTCCCAAAAATCCGTATTGTAGGGTAGGGTGGGGCAAGGAGCCCCCGTGGGGTAAGAAGCCCCCCTTGTATTTTCAAGATTATACGTGCGTGATGCCTGTCTCTGTTGGACGAAAGCAATGCTGCCACCTAGTGTCTACTCTGTCCGAAAGCACACGCGGGCCAAAAACACGGTTAGTTAAATATATGCATTTTAAGTTTTCCTGCATGTTTGATGTAATAATTTTGTGTTTGTAATATTTTACTGAAACATACAGATTATGCTTGTTGTTATGCTAGTTGTTGTTATATTCATCATTAGTGCATATAGCTTCATTAATTTTTTACAAAAACGGGCGATTATGAGTATTAGCGCGAGAATTTACATTTGTATAAATAATGCATGCTGGGGGCAAGAAGCCCCCTTACAGTGCGGGGCAAGACGCCCCCGAGAGCGTCTTGCCCCACAGAGGGGGGCGTCTTGCCCCACGTGATTTGGTCAACGTATAAACGTGAGTAGGTAATGGAAATGTTGTATATTGTTTTGTATAGCGGGGTTGATAATTCGTAGTGCACAGTATTGCTCAATTACTATGTGGGCAATGTTTTTAAGGTTCAGATCATACGGTCAGTTATCGAACATAATATTTGCAGACCTGTATGAAGTATGCAGATTGCTTGTTTAATGAACACATAATTTTGTTCAGACATGGTTCGCACATACAAGCGGAAGACGGAACGGGGTGCGTACGGTGGTGAAACGCTGAAAGCTGCACTTTTAGCTTTGCAAGAACAGCCGCAAAAGACAGTCAGTCGTCTGTATAACATCCCCACGCGTACGTTGCGAAGACACCGTGACAACAGGGTCTTTACTCGCGGCGCCCTTGCGCTTGGGCCGAAGAAGCCAGCACTACCTACCACCGCCGAACCAAAGGAGTTCGTCAGGTAGGGAAAATGACAAGCGGGGAGCGCGGCGCCACCGTCACCGTCTTCTGCGGGATGAACGCGGTCGGCACATATCTACCACCAATGTTCATCTTTCCGAGAAAGAGAATGGTGGCATCGCTGATGATAGGTGCGCCGTATCAATCTGTTGGCTACTGTAGTCCCAACGGTTGCACGGACTCTGATCTGTTTGTGAAGTGGTTGGAACATTTTGCCAGTTTCACGAACGCATCAGTCGACGTACCCCATATCGGGATTACCTTAATCACACTGCCACCACACTGTACACATAAGATGCAGCCGTTGGACAGGTCGTACTTCAAGTCTCTGAAGAGTGCGTACAACGCAGCTGCTGACAGCTGGATCGTCAACAGCATTGCCGCCAACCGCTGGATCATCCACAGCCTTGCCACCGACTGTTGGATCATTAACAGCCTTGCCGCCGACCGAGGCATCGTCAACAGCCTTGCCACTGACACACGAGTTGGTCAGTGACCTCATAGAGGAACTGTCGCCAAGGCTAAAACTTTCCCGTCCACGCCCGAGGTCACATGTTGCCGAATCAGCCGCGGTACTGACTTCGTCTCTTTACAAGCGCAAACTTGTTGATCAAGAGTCAGCTAAGGGGAAGGCGAAGCCAAAGGGGAAGTCATGAGGGACAAACTACAAAAACAAGGACGCAGTGAAGAAACCAAAGAGAAGACGAGTCAGCACCAGCACTGAGGAGGAAGATTGGCCGTGTGTCATTTGCGGCGAGTTGTTCGTGAACAGCAGATCTCGGGAGGTGTGGTTGCAGTGTCAGCTGTGCCAGAAATGGGCACACAAAGATTGCACGCCAGGACTGCGATGTTTCATATGTCCAAACTGCGAGTCCGGTAGTGACTGAACGATGGTGCCAGTTGCATACAGTTACATAACTTGAATTCTTGTAAAGTTATGTCACCTGACAGTCATTACTGTCCTGACTGCATGTAAAGTTCTATTATCTTACTGTGAAGGAGTGTCGTAATACTGTAGGTTAGTTGTTTGTTTTGGATCAGATAAAACATACACTCCATTTTCAGGTTTATCGCGAGTTTGTTTCATTTCAATATTCGTATTTTATACAATAGGAGTTCTATGGGGCATGAAGCCCCCCCGGGGGGCTTCATGCCCCATAGAAGGTGCGTCTTGCCCCAGGCCTGGGGTAAGACGCCCCATTTGGAAAATATATTTAATTAATGATTATAAAAAGTTAGTGTTGTCAAATGTCAGTAATGTTTTGGTAATACGTAGCATAACCACACGGCAATCGTATGACAGCACAAGGACGTCAAAATGTTAAGAGTATGATTAACTACGCCCATTTTCCCTTAAGGGGGGCTCCTTGCCCCACCCTACCCTATACAGAAAATTCGTACGATGTCGCATGTCTGAATTTTGGGTTGAATACATTAGGCTCTAATTCGCTTAACACCAGATTATGGGTGTCCCAAAATACACCGTTTCAAGTGTCTTGTCTACAAAACGTCAAATGGGTGGGAAGGGGATACCCCCTCCTACCCCCCTCCCGAGGTGCCGTTTCGTGCCTTCGGCTCTTCATACATTACCTTGGACCCCCCTTTTTAAATTCTGGATCCGCCCCTGTCATTTATTGTACATTCAGGATATGTTATAACGGGCACTATTCAATGGACCAGGCCTGGAATAGACCATAAGCTTTAAATTAATACCAACCGCGAAAAAAAAAATTAAATGTTACTTTCTGACCACAAACTGACCCTTTAATGAGCGATAGTTGTCGGCGAAACAATTCATTTCACGCACGCGCGCACGCAAGCACAGTTCACTGTTTTGTGCTGTGATATATCTATAATGCCATTGTTTCAAAAATACGCAATGCGTATGCATTATACAGTTTAGATTCACCGCTAAGACTCTGTAAACCTGTAAAGTCGCTGAATACACAATACCGACTGCAGAATGTACAAAAACAGCTGTTTGTCACATCGGGTTGGTGTACACAATAGTGGTTGACGTTAGTCGCTGAATAAACACACTGACGTTGATTGTGTGGCTTCTGTTTAGTAAGTACACGACAGACCACTAAGTACACGACAGACGACTCCCAGAACTTGACTACGGAACAACTTTGGTTGATCGCGTTTGCAAGGGTAGGCTATCTGATTGTTTGTTTGTTTTTAAGTGATTGATTGATTGATTGTTGTTGGTGGTGATGGTGTTGTACACGTGTGCATGCGTGCGTGCGTGTGTACACCGCAAGCGAGCAGTCATTTATTAATATGCATGTGCAACTGACGTCAATTGAATAACTATTTAATAAACAATTGTAACTTCTTATATAGCGTGGTAAGTGTTTGTCCCAATTTATGGTGGCTAATACTGATAACATGTTACGTCAATCAACCATTCTCCCTGTCACGATATTTTAAAGATCTTCCTGATATGTTGGTAGGACTATAATATCGGGTAAAACCAAGCTGTAAATGTTCGAAACCTCATTGTCGACTATTATTATAGTATTTGATATGTTTGTTGCGTAGCGCAGATTTTAGCCGATACTTCCTGCTCAACTCTTCCTGTTAGCGTTCTTGGAGCTACTAAAGTGCGTATATGTCTATGCAGTGTACCTAATGCAAATAAATAATGATGAACTGTTCAACACGAATCTGGGCACACCGCCACCTGTATTCCTCTACTTGACGAGCCGTGCGCCTATATAGTCTGTTATATTGTGCACATCCTGAAAAGCGGGGTTCGGGCGTACACAATCAGCCTGGGATTTCTTTGATGATTTCTAGCTTTGTTTACCTTTAATAAACAAATTCTCCAAAAAAGGGGATATATAAATAATAACAATTACGGTTTATTTGTATAATGCATATCATTATGCGCACGCACGCACGCACGCACGCACGCACGCACGCACGCACGCACGCACGCACGCACGCACGCACGCACGCACGCACGCACGCACGCACGCACGCACGCACGCACGCACGCACGCACGCACGCACGCACGCACACCACACCCACATATGATACTTAATGATAATATACACGTACACGCTGCAGTGAGTGACGCACGCACGCACGCACGCACGCACGCACGCACGCGATCCAAGTTAGGCAAATTATAGGATGTTAATGTTTGGGCAGCTAGAGCCTAGACAGGTAACAACTCCATATTGTAGGCGGCTACCTAGTTTGGAATCGTTACGTGCGGTTACACTTGATCGGCGTGTGGGTACATAGACCTACATGTCACGATGTCTGGCTGATGTAATCGTGTGTAATCCTATCCATATGACCTGTCATTTTCTGGGAAAATAGGCTAGATCTACGCCTAAAATATATGTCCGCCCCCATCACCTACATGCACGTTTAACGTGGTAATTCACTAATGATCATACATTATATACTAAGTATTACTTAGCTCGGTTTGCCACAGCAGAATATATAAGAGACTAACCCTGCGTAGGTCTACTGTTAATTTACCCCTCCCCGCATATCTAGGACTAATCTATTATAGAATCCGCATAGCCATAGTCATAGAAAGGATCGATCCAGCTGTTATTAATATTGTTAATGTTTCAATGGAAAGAACATCTTAAATTTCCTTTCTATATGGCAGAATGGTTAAGTTGCATGCATTTTAAAATAACATTTTAATTTGAAGAATTTTGACCAAATATCTACGCAGCATCCCACTTATTCGAGGCTTCTTGTTACTTTGAGAGGCCGCAGCCTCTATGCCAGGAAAATGCCCGGATTGACTCCGCGAAGTTTCATCATGGTAATGCACTTTCCGGAAAGGTCACGCTAATATAATATATATTTGAAGGGCAGTTGCTTCAGCTGCAACCGTTTGTAACGACACGGAAAGGTGTTTACAAACTACAGACACGCCTAAGTAGAATGTCGCTGAAAAATAACGCGTTGCCGAACGTCAACGAAATATAACACCGACATCTGTTGGTGATGAATGAAATCCGCCGAACCACGTGACCGAGCACGCGGGTTGTTTGCTTTTGTGGCATTCGTTACGATCGAGGTCAGCTTGTAAGTTTCCCGTCGTGTTCGCGCAGCGTGCGTGGTTCGTTGATGATATTCACGCGTCACGTTAGGACAGATCGGATGCCGGCACCGAGCTTGTCAAAACCGCTGTTCACAAACAACGCCAGACATTTGAGTGTGTCGGTTCGCAGCAGGTGAGATCTCTCTCTCTCGTGACAGTCGGATTTGTTCATCGCCGACGAAACGTGTGCCGGCGATTGTTTGTGCAATCCAGACTCCCCTGACCAGTTGACAGATAGTGCTTACGGTGACAAGAACCTACAGATATGGCCAAGAAAAAGTCGCCGGAATCGAAGCGTGGGCACAAACGCGATACCCCCGAGGGTCATGGCCAACACGATAACATCAGCGGCGATGTCGTCGCGCTAAAACCGAAGATCACCCTCCTCAATGGCGTCACGATGATCATCGGCAGCGTCATCGGATCTGGTATATTTGTCAGTCCGTCAGGTGTTCAGAAACATGTCGGATCCGTCGGGGTGTCTTTGATTGTCTGGCTGTTATGTGGCATATTCTCCATCATTGGGGCGCATTGCTATGCTGAACTGGGCACAATGATTGTGAAGTCGGGCGCCGATTATGCCTACATCCACGAGGCTTTTGGACCATTCATGGCCTTCCTCCGTCTGTGGGTTGAAGTGATGGTGGTACGACCATGTTCACAGGCAATCGTTGCCCTCACCTTTGCCACCTACATTATTGACCCCATCTTCCCCACTTGTCCGAAACCATTGGTGGCAACAAGGCTTCTTGCTGCACTGTGTATCTGTAAGTATACTTTTATTATTTCGCATGTATCACGTATCACAATATATATTGGTCTTATCCGGACATGTCTCTATAATATGTGACTTCTATTTACCGATTAATTCCCCAATTTTTAGTTTATTGTCATTTTTCTATGTCACCACCAAAACACTAGCATCCCGTCTTTACCAACTTAATATGAATCATGTTGTAAATTAGTATTTTGTGCATACTTTTCAATACTCTTACAGCAGGGGACAAGTCATGCAAAAAACTGCCATTCACAATGGCAGTATTATAACAGGTCTATAGAAAGAGAGAGGGATGGCAACTTGTTGAATGGATATTACACACTGTCATGCTTGCATTTAGTTGTACTCACGTGTCATTGACATTGGCATGTTCCGCTAATAAGCTGAATGTCTTATAAATGCAAATATCACACTCCTTTAATTTCTAAGCAAAATAAACTTGCAAAGAACTACTAGTATGTTTAACATATTCAGTAAGAATCCAATGTTGATAGTTTACTATTTTGTAATGTTTTTGGTGTGCACTGTTGACAAGGGTAGCCTGGATGTGAGCTGGCTACCTCTGGCTAGCTGTGACAGTGTTGTTTACTAGAACTTATCTACATAAATAACCAGGGAAGCCCCAGGTCACATGTCCAGCAAGCACTTGCTAGCCCATCATTAGGAAGCCATGGTGTGTGAGTGATCACTAGTCATAATTACCTGGGAGCTGGTTGTGATAACCAAACTTATGCCTTTTACTGGTCGAATAATTAAAAGGGT
Organism: Lamellibrachia columna; assembly: GCA_963662155.1. Classification (NCBI taxonomy): domain Eukaryota; kingdom Metazoa; phylum Annelida; class Polychaeta; order Sabellida; family Siboglinidae; genus Lamellibrachia; species Lamellibrachia columna. The sequence continues at coordinate 50,415,978 of OY759264.1, forward strand.
ATATTAAAATGGCTGATATTATTTTTATTTATGCATTTTTTATAATACGTCTATATAGAGCATCACACAGTCAAAGCATGCTCCACTTTGATTGGTCAGCGGCTAGCATCCTGACGTCAGTCCATCTTCTATTGACCAGCTGGGGATCATGGTTGATGGGCTAGTAATACCACCAGTTCAGGTTTGGTTCACAACAATGAAGAAACAGAAAAATGCATTAATTCTAGACCAACAGTTCTTATTCTAAGGTTACACATATAAGTGCTAACCTGTCATGTAACAATGTAGGGATGTGAAGGTTCAACAGACCAATTTTCAAATGGAATCCACCACGTGGAACATGTTAGCAGGATTTATATATTTAAAGATCATTACTGCACCCTTCCAATTACCCCCTGTCACCATCTGGTGGCAGTTTGGTGAACTAAGGCATTTGTAGTTTATATGATTGAAGAGATGCTATCAATTGCTGCCAAATATGCCTGCCTGATCTGTCTAGCCCAAGACTTCCTGGTAACCACATTCTGGATTTTGGCTGTAAGGGTATATTGTGTAACGTGAGAGCACTACATACTGGCAACTTGACATTACTCAACTGTCCCTGGCTATGTATGAGGTAAACACTGTTGTGTATGTCCAAGTGCATGATGCACAAATAGATAATATTGCCAAGTTGTTTTCCTAGAATGTACTGAAAACAGGTCATGTCTTCACCGATGTGTAGCTAGTTTCTTCCAGTTTCTTTTGGGCAAATGTCCAAAAAGAATGTATTCCTATGAGATTTACATTTTAGGAACCTGTCATGAGCTGTTACTGAAATAATGCAATATTTATAAATTTATTGTATCAGAAAGGATGTTTGCCTTTTGAACTATTATCAGCAACGTTATTGACAAACAATTTTAAACCTTCATGTAATTGTATTGGTAATTAATGGCTAAAACTTATTTTATGCGCATAAGTTAAATGTACCGATTTAAAATACCATAAATTACTCCCAGACACAAAAATCGCATTGTTGGATTGCAAGTAAACATATTGTCCTGAATTTATTATGGTTTTGTAATGTTGATGTTTTAATAATAATTTTAATTTTGTCTACTTTGTGAGCAGTATAAGAAGTTTAAATTGTACAGACTGAACAGCCGAAGTAGTAGCTTGATTTGCAGGAAGTTTAATTTAATGGAGGGCATTAGTCGGCTTCTTAATCGATATGTAATTAAATTAATACCATTACAAAGTAATAACAGCAAGCTGATGCCTTACTGGCAGTGACTGTGGTTGGTAGTGCTGAAGATTGATTGGCCAGCTGGTTCTGAGTTCTACAATGAAGTCATGCTTAGCAGGTTCTGAGATCAATATTTTAAAGCTGCATGTCTCCATGGCTACACAACCCTTGTGGACTAATCCAGAATTGAACTTTGTCCCAGTTACTACATCAACTGAAAAATATTTTAGAGCTAGAATTTCAAATGTCTACCCAGGCCAGAAATATTTGGCTGTGGGCCAAAAGCTGCTGATCTATGAAGCAAATGTATCATATTTCAGTGACAGGCTGACAGCACCAACAGGTAGTCAGTCAACTTCTGTCTCAGTTGCACACACCCAACATGACATTGGAACTGAGATGAAAGGTTACAGGAACTTGGGTGGGTGGTTTAACAATTTCTATAATTTAATTTCTTCAAGTCTGCATTAGCTGTTGGATGTTTTGTGTTAAGCATTGAGTCTTATTTCTAAGTAATCAATTCTAAAAAATTCTGGGCACAGACTATAATTAATCATTTGAAGAACACTTAACATGTGTATTTTTAACCACCAGATGGAGCCACGTGTAGCTCCGGTAGAAAACAAGCAATTCTAGCAATTAGTATGACCGATAAATCGCTCCCTCAGTGATTGAATTAGTAGAAATGATAGAGAGCGACATGGATAGCTTGCATGAAATATGATGATGCACTGAATCATTAATTACAGAATTACATTGATTACATGAAACTGTGTTACACTGTTGATGTAGTAAATCATGGTTCTAATCACAGCAGGTAGTATAACCAATCAATGAAGACTACTATTATAACTGAATGCAACACTGGTTATTAGTAGATACACATCAAGACACACTCCAGGTCTCCAGCATTAACACACGGACAGAGAAGTTTACTCTTTGGAGAAGAATAAAGAGGGATGTTTGAAGGTGTTGCTATGGATTCTGGGTAGTGATATTGTTCATGTAGCATCAGAACAAGGTCATTATGACGGCTGGGTATGAACACTATGTTACAGCATGAAGGACAGAGAAAAAGTTTAATTGGATGAGGTGGGTCTGGGGTTAATTGATGTTGGTGTCACAATAGTGTCTTACATTGTTTTGAGATCATCCCTTAGCAGAACACTAAAACTACTTTACTATGCTGTAAACAAGTCATTGGATCTGGTGGGGAAGATGTTCCCTTGGCTTTCTTGTCCTTCACATCCCATCAACCAGTGTCTGTCTCTACCAACAATCAATAGTGTTATTTTAGAGGGCATTGAATGCTGTTGATTTCATTACACTGATGGAAATGTGATGCCACAGCCCTTTGGTTCTCTCACTCTCAAAGTGCTTGGCAGACAGCCTAGAAACATTTGTGTCCTCAGTACCAGCATAGGACAGCCAGTGACAGCTCCCTGCCACCTGGGGCTGTGTATTCATTCAGTTCAGGCTAGGATGAGTTAAACATGTTTGATGAGGGCCACTGGGACCTGACCTATTGGGACATTTGTTGAAAACTTGCATGCTGTTGGAAGGGGGGATGGGTGGGGGTGAAACTTGAAGAGCACTTGGGTGTTGCCACAAACATCTGTTATCATGAATACCCTCCTCTAGGCTCCAGCAATTTTTTTTAGTTTTCGCTTAGACTCCCTTTCTTGAATCCTGTATTATAACTTTATCTGATTTCTTGGTAATAATTACATTTCTAGTATATATCCTACAGAACAAAACACTTGTTTTCTTATCATTCTTTTGCAGTTACTTTTCTCCTTGTGACATTTCTCATTTAAAAAATTGTAAACATGGTTTGTCAAAAAGTGGATGTTATTCAAAATTCTTGTAGAAAAACAACTAAGTTTCTAATTTGAGACCAGGAAAAGTGACTTTAAATAATGTTGTTTGGGTTTAGTTAGCTCATCACCAGGACGAAAGTGCTCCTTCTAATCGCTTGGATTAGCCTCACTTGAGAGGTGGTAATTGATGTAATATTATTGTCAATATATGCTAAGGGTAAACATGCAATGGTTTCGTGCTCTCCACTTGACCAGGAGGGACTGGGTTCGGCCAATGGGTCACCCAGTTGTTGACTAAGCATTGGGTACAACTTGTTGACTTGTCTAGCACCTGGCATAATTTATGACATATGTAGGAAATATGTGTTCCGTGTCTATGCCAGGGGAAGTAAAATACACCTTCATCCCTTGAGCGGGACAGTCATAGGAGTACCACTTCTTTTGCCCTCCAGGGTGCCTTTAGGATGGTTTTTGAAATGATGTTGTGTTGGGTGATGTGGCCAAACCAGGAGAGCTTTTGCCATTTAACCGCTGACAACAAGGGAATACATTTGCTGTCTCATATATTCGTTCGTTTTGTGTTCAGTGTAAGAAGCATTTGAAACAAAATGCTTCAGAAGTCTCAGGTGTCGCATCTATAGACGAGGATGGATACTGTGGGATCCTCTGTAGATGGTAGAGCTTAAGCTTTACAACAAAATGCTTCAAACGGGTAAACGTGTGATCCATTGTGGCTTCATAGAGCAAGCACAGCAACTCTCGTGCATTAGTTGAAACGGCTGTTTGCAACATATCAACTTGTAAGACATGAAACAAAGGTGTTGTTCTGGAAGGTGATGCATTGAGCTGGCTGGCAGTATACATGTGACTGGTTGCCAACCTGGGCACTGCCTTCAGTCTCACAGACAGCTAAGATGTTGGAACACCAACTTTCTTCTACAAAATAAAAGATAAAACCATGCACCTGTATCTGAAAAAAACCAGTGATCCCGATAAATAGATTTAACAAGATTTGCCATCCAAGCCAAAGGCCCAGATGGCAAGTGGACAAGGAAGCCATTGGCTTATCGAGAGTCCAACAATGTTCATCTACTTACAACCCGCCCTCCTGAGATTTGTGTCAACCTTGTTTTTAAACATATTCACGCTGCTAGCAGTTACACAATCTGTAGACAATTTGTTCCGTTCATTTATTGTCCTCTGTGAGAACGAGTGCTTCCTGATGTCCAATCTACATTGATCCTTTACTAATTTTACCTCATGTCCTCTAGTTCTGCTATCCTTCCTGAGTGAGAAAAACGTATTTCTATCAATATTTTCATACCCATTCAATATCTTAAAAACTTCAATCTGATCTCCTCTTAACCTCCTTGTCTCTAGAGTTGTTAAACCACATTCCTTCAGGTGTTCTTCATAACTAAGGTCTCTCAGTTCTGGAATCATTTTAGTTGCTCTCCTTTGTATGCGTTCAAGCGTGTCTATATCCTTCTTACGATATGGTCTCCATGCTTGTATACAGTATTCTAAATGAGGTCTAACTATTGCTTTATAAAAAGATATAATTAACTTTTTTTCCTTGTATGTTATGTTTCTTCTAATCAATCCAAGAATTTGATTACCCTTTGAAGCTGCAATACCACACTGCTCTGAAACAAATATAAGCAAGAATAAATACATACATGTATAATGCATGTACTCATTTTATCCCCAAGTCGTAACAGCTTGGAAGTTACTCGCCAATGTAATAATAAGACTCCCTTCCATTCATCCTTCCAACTGACTGTGAGCACACCTTCTGCATGTGCACTGTAAACTCCTATGTTAGCTGTATGGAGTAAATCAGCTGAAGACAAGTTGATCTAGACAGTGACAGTCCCCAGAGCAACAACCGAGTGTCTTTGTTGTGGCTCTGTGCACATGCTTGGTGTCACTGAAGTAATCAAACATCTGGGCGCAGGGACATAGTGTGTGCCCAGGTCCAACAATGTCCTCCAATCTGTCACCCCTGGTGTCCCCTTGCAGGGCTATTGCCATCCTTTGTCCCTGTCCCATTCACCAGAGGACAGCTGCTGCAGGTCTCTAATTGGCCCAGGTGTGTATTTAGTGGTTACAAGTGTGTCAGAACAAACTCAGAAAACAGGCTGAAAATTGTGCTCTGTTGGTTCAGTTACCATCTGCTTAGGGAGCGACATGAAATAGGATGCTTTTCTTGTTTTATATATAATAATTATTGTAATTATAGTAATTTAGATACACCTGAGTTTACTTCAAAGAAAATTATCAACTTATGTATCAACTATTTTGAGAAAAACTTAGTGTTTCCTGGCAGTAATATCTTAAAGCATGTTATATTGTGTATGTGATTAGGAATTTGCATCCATCCCTGCTGACAACAAAATTGTAATTTGTTATAACATCTTATAAAAAATTACAAGATTCCCATCAAAAGCACTGAAAGCATTGAAAGCCAGCCCACCAACAGCCCAACAGTGCCTAATGTTTTATCTGATGAGTGGCCCATCCTTGTCAGATGTCTGTGAATTATATTTTCATAGGTTGAAAGTTAGTACTTATGTTGACCTTGTGACTGAAACACTTACTGGTGACATAACAGTGAAGTATGTGTGGACAACCGGGATATAAGACTTTTAGTGATTAGTGTCACTGTAGTACTTATTCAACACCTGTACACACATGGCTTGTATGTTAACACTCATGGTCTTCCTGTCTTGTCAAGTACCCTACTCCAGGACCAACATACATCTCAGCTAGTTCTTCCCTCTCTGCAATACGTCTTTGGAACTCTATTCCATCCATTCTGCCGCCTCTCTTGACACTTTCAGCTCCAAACTGGGAGGCTGGGCAAACTAGTCGCAGGCTAGATTTGAGTCGAGTTGGCGACCGTGAGTTGTAGTCGCAGTTTCTACGCACACAGACGACTCGACTGTCTGCCACAGTTGTGTTGAGCAACAGCTGTATGTCTAGGGCTAATGTCTACCTGTATGTCTAGGGCTAATGTCTACCTGTATGTCTAGGGCTAATGTCTACCTGTATGTCTAGGGCTAATGCAGGAGTGTGTTAGGTTTGTGCGTTTTTGTTTTAGAGACCACCAGCTCTGGGAGTGCAGGTTACATTATATTTACCGTCTGTGTGGGTTTGCTTAGTTTCCCTAACATGTTATTTACATCAGGTAGAAAGGAAAGGATCTGTGGTTTTAAGTGCCTCATGTGAAACACATATTTCCAACTTTCTGTCATGTACTGCGGACTTAGACCTTTGTAGCCACTTTCTAGATTTTTTTTAAGCGACTGAAAATAACAAGATGACATCTATCAATTGATATGAAGCAATGAAACTTCATTCACCAGGGTATATAAATATTGGGATTCCCCAAATATTTCCATGTTACCAAGGAGCTGTTTTGAGGACTGCTTGGTATCTTAAAACAACATTGAGGCAATTTTGTATATGACTAAAAAAAATTATTAATTAAAAAAGAATGATTCTATTTGCAGTCATATAGCGACCTATGAATATTTACTGATGCATATTGATTGAGTGGATCAGTCTGCTTGTCATGGTGGACGTGGACCTGTTTAAAATGTAGGTGCCAAGTCCTTGACAGAAGACCCACAGTTGTTGGCAGGAGACTCATGTAGGTATTACTATTAGCCTCATTAGTAGGCAGGAAAATTAGCTTGTCTGCACCAACAGCTGAGTATGTCCATGTACACATGGTAGACATGTGCCAAGTTGGGAAGAGGGTCAGTTATCACTGTATCCCTGGCATCACTGGTCAGTGTTAACATTATCACTTCTGGGCGCTTTCCCCCTTGTCCCATTTCCCATGGATGATTTTTGGATGAAATGTCCCGCTTTTTTGTAATTTTAAAAACCAAACAGTTCATGATAAAATATATCAATTTGCTCCATGCAAGGCCATTCTACTATTCTAGGCACTTGGTATTTCTTTGGTTTTGTATATGGTATTGTCAACTACCATAAGACATATTGTAATGACAATGTGTTTTTATAGATGACGATCGTATGACCACCAGTGCATGACATTGGTCATTTGTAATACAAATTAACTTTATTTCAATATTAATTTGTTACTGAGTTCAGAAAGCATAATTGTAATGGACCACTGAAGTTATAATTGCCAGTGAAAAGTTAGAGATCATTATAGTTGTGACTGAAAATCATGAGGCTGTCAGTATCATAATTAGCAAGTTAGAAGTCACTGGGACTTATGATGACTGAGCCCGCCCCTACTGGACACTCAGGTGTAGGTGCTTACCTCCATGCATGAGGCACATGTGTGCCCACAGCCCCACACGGTGGGATTCGCCCACACATGCCCACTGGGTGAGATTGGAAACCTGCTTGTGGTCTCCTGCGTTTTGTTGATTTAATTCTCCAATGACGGAATCTGTGCCTCTTCATTAATCCTACCTGCCAGTGTGCTCGGTCCTGCACATAAAAATGTAACCCGTGATAAATTTGGCTTTGAGTTGTGGAACTAATTAGTTTTTCAATGTCAATGCAGCCAAGGTGGGTTGGACATTAAAAACGTAATTATTTCCAGAATGTTTGGCAACAGAAGTTCAGCACTTCGTTGTGCAACTATTATATTATTTTTCAAAATGTAAAAAACAGTGGTATTAATTTTCTTTTCCCCCATTTTTCTAATTGTTAAAAGAATGTTTCTTTTCAAAATGTTGAAAACAATGCCGCTCCCTCTATAAGATTGTTTCAACTGAGATATGTATTGTTTTATAAATCTAGAGATTTTTTATCATGTTTGTTACAGCTAAGTAGATCCAAAGGTGAACTGTCTTTCGTGCGTTTGAGGGTAGTATTCTGGTAGGGTAATTAACCTGAAGACTACTACACTGCTGCCTGGTGTCAAATCCCACTTCTTGGGGCTGGGTGTCATGGGTAATTTGTGGTAACCATGGCAATGTTGGATGACTGGAGGGTTTGTCCAGGTGTCAGTAGAGCTCTTTGAAAACAAGTTTTGTAAAGGTATCATTTGAGTAAGAATTCTTCGAGCCTCTTTCCTTGTTCATCTTATGTCATAGCCCCTTTGTGAACAAACCTATGTGAATATCATTCAAACTTTGCATGGAAATGTATTTTGAGTAAGGTGACACCCCCTAGAAACAGTGTTGGCAATTTCCCGGGAAATAAAAGTATTTCCCAGGACGGTGGGAAATATCGGGAAATACTGGTAAATATGGAAAGTATGTTCTTACCTGGTTATTTAACACTTGATCCAATGACAATTTGTTCATGGGTCATATGGCTCATCATAAATAACACATTATCTATCTTATCTATATCATGATCCCTTACTCTTAGCTACAGAAGTCTCATTTCACAAAAAGGTGTCAATCTTCATTGTGTTTTAAAAATACAGTGGTACAAAGACAGTGAATGACAGGTATACATGGCTTCATCTTTACACTGTTACTCAAGCATGTACCAGGTATGGTTCCAGTGTTTGTTTAAGAAGAGTCATTTAATTGATTAACAAAAGGTGTCAATTATCTCCACAGTGACAGTCCACAGACATGAGCTTAAAACAGTTAAAGGGGGTGCTAGTTGTCAATTTGCTGTCAATTAGTTTCACAGCCAATCACAGGAATAAGTGCTAAATGGCTTCATATCTTGCTAAGGTATATAAGGTTTCAGTAAATTTTTTCAGAGCACATGCATATTATACTCTCAGTCTAGCAGCAACTTAACCATGAAAGCCAAGAATCCAATATGGGGTTTCTACACTATTACCGTAGAAGGGAAGAAGCAAACTGCGAAATGCAACGACTGCCAGACTATTGTTAGCGCGAAGGCCGATCGACTAAAGAGTCACAGAGAAAGATGTCCGGGTCTGCCAAAACAAACCCACAAACGACGACATGAAGAAATTGATGTCATGGCTGCCTTAAAAGCTATCTGATGAGTACCCTTGGCTGGGACGAAACAGTTTTACACCTTCAATTAACATACTAACATACACTTCAAAGTAATATAATCATATATACAAATAACAAACAAATTAAATCAAATTAAACAAAAAACATATTAAAAATTCTTATTTCCCAGTATTTCCCGGGGCGGGAAATACCGGGAATTACCGCCGGGAAATACCACCCCCGGGAAATACCGGCCAACCCTGCCTAGAAATTAGAAGACAATAAATCCAGTGTTAAACTGGCTGACTTCAAGTTCAACAATCCGTCAACGTGTGTGCATGCTGCGTCTTTGATCAGGTCCTGGTTGTGCCAAGTGGTCATATTGCTTTTGTCTCTTCGAAAATACTTGTGAGTAAGACACTAGGGCTTGGTCACTGCCATCTTGGATTATGGACTGAATGGATGCGTTTGCTTCTGATTGGTCAAAATACTGGAATTAAATTAAATCATCTGCACCACCCCATTTGGGAACCGGACATGTTCATAACAACATGTTCAGTGCTCAAATGGGGTGGTTATATTTCTTGAAAAAATGTGGACTCCCAAATTTGTCTTGAGAATTCCCAAATGTGAGCTGGATTCCCTCCACTTTACCATGAAAGAACGATGCCTGTTTATATGTATTTCAAGTTGTCAACATTTCAACATGTTTGGTGTGAATCTTTGTTCACCTGAGCATGTGTCTATTACACATTCATGTCACGGTTGGACTAACTTCAGACATGTCTTGACAGGATTGTGCTCAGTTCCGCATTTGCATTTGGATTGTTGCCCGTCAATAATATAATTGTTGATAGATGAATTTCGTGTAATCACCAACTGCGTGACATGGACATGTCTAAGCAGGACATGAAAGGACGCTGCCAGTGACCAGTTAAAGACAGGGCTCTGCATACCAAATCATGCGTTATCCATATTTCATTGTTCAGGTCATTTCAAGCAATTTGTTTGAACTTTGCCTGCTTGGGCCTGTATTCTCAAAAGACCCAAGTTTTCCGTAAAAATGGTGGCAAAGCTGCTTTCGGAATGGAATATATAATACCAAAATAACATAGCAAATTTAAGAGTATAATGCAATCCTGTCAGCATTGGCTGAGATTCAGCAAATCCAATTAGTTTTAACACAGTTTTATTTGTACTTGAAATGATGTGTGCACAATCATATTTAATCAGATATTATTAAAAAATTAATTATTGTTCATTCAATGCATATATATATATATATATATATGCGTTGAATAAACATATATACAGTCATGCCTCATTATTACGCGGATTGGGATATAACGCGGTTGGTCGTGGACCCCGATTTTCTGCCGCCAGGGGAAATGCAAAAGCAAATGGGCCTGCTTAAACCTACTTAGAATTGCTTTAACAATTCTCAAGAAACATTAGGCGAACAATGTCAATGAACGAGTATCAACGTGTTGTTTGTTTTGCGCTGTCCCCGACATCAATCGCTGTCACTGGCTTCGCTTTGATGGTTTGTAAATTGCAATCGAGATTCACAAATACGCCTTGCGTAAGAATCACATTAACAGTTTTAAATGCATTTAGTATGCAATACCAACATAACACTTGGGTGAAATGACATGCTTCCAGTACATCGTAAATTTAATCGTGTTCACGACGCGAAACCAACATGCCAAATTCGTAACACAAGGCTCTAACAGTGCGCGAAAATGCGAATTCGTCATCCGTATATGAAACGATGAATCGATGTTAAGTAGTGCGTAATAAATAGATGCTTCGGTCGTGATCGGTTGAAAGACGAAGTGAAACAATTATTAATTCTACCTTTTGTCGTTTTCTGTGTTTTATCAGCTTACATACTACGTTTGTCAAATCATACACGTTTTCGGCTGCTCAGATCCAGGTTATTATTTTCGATTTGTAGGCCTATTGGTCCAGTACATCATCATCGTAGTAGATCTATTCCATAACGGTATACGTACAAGTGTTTTATTCAGTTCAAGAATCAACAGGATGTGACATTTAAAAATAATACACGTTGATGCTAGTATAATAAGTTCCATAAACTGCATGTTGGCGTATAGGACAGTGCAGCAAGCTCACAGGGTTCGACAGCATTCATGGACTTGGTGCAGCGGGCGGCGATTGCTGTTGTTTAGTAGCTCCCTGGTGGCAGATATGGGAACACCTGACGTGCCTCGCGTATAGTGCAGTCCGAAGTCGTGGACCCCGACCACCACGTTATAATGAGGCTGGACTGTATATAGGCTTGCTATAAAAAACTTAAAAAATGGCATTGAGCCATTTGATATGTACTTTCTGCTGCGACACCTTACCTGTATTTTTGCTAACCAGACATTTTGGACAGCCCTGGACAGTTGGGTTATTAATCTGAGTTTTGAACAGTTTCCCCGTTTATATAAGTTGTGGTATCATTGACATTTTATCAAATTTACTGTAAACTTTGAGTCTAACATCCTAATCACTAACATGTATTCTCTATGGGGAAATTTTTAATTACTACAAAGGGCAAACCCTACAACCACATGTAACAACACTGATGAAGGTTTTTGCTAGTATGAATGAATAAATATGTGCTGGGATTCGGTTGTATGCTGAGTTCAGGAATGACTAATGGAGTTTAGCAGTCCCCAGAGATGTCTATGTAGGAACCTTCTTCTTAACGAGTGTAAAACGGAAGCCGTCGTGATTTCCGCTGCGCAGAATCGCAAACGTGTTCAACCTCCTGTTGACCTAGTCATTGATGTCTGTGGCTGCTCCGTCACGCCGAAACCATTTATCCGCGACATCGGTTTTGTATTTGATGACACAATGACAATGGCGGCGCAGATACGCCGTGTCTGCCAGGTGGCATACTGTCACATTCGCGGCATTGCAACTATCAGAAAATGCCTTTCCACCATTGCTTGCAAAACAATTATTCATGCTTTAGTCATGTCGCGCTTGGACTTCGGCAACGCTATGTTTTATGGACTGCCCGAGACGCAGCTGCGGAAACTGCAGATGATTCAAAACTCCGCGTGGCACGGCTGATTACTGGAACCCGCAGACGAGATCACATAACACCAGTTTTATTCAGTTTACATTGGTTGCCTATTCGTCAGCGAATCGAGTTCAAACTTCTTTTACTTGTGTTTCGCGCTGTGCATCATCTATGCCCTGTGTATCTGTCGTCGCTAGTGATTCCATACACACCCACCCGAACACTGAGATCCGCCGATCAACATCTATTGACTATACCGCGGTACCATCTCGAGCGGTACGGTCGTCGGGCCTTTTCTGTGGCAGGGCCGACACTGTGGAACGCCCTGCCTCCCGCAGTTAGGCACGCCAACTCCATTGCGGTATTCAAGTCACTTCTAAAAACACATCTCTTTCGCGAAGCCTTTCGAACACTCTGTTGACATTTTAATCACTCGAACATTTTACTTATTTAACTTATTATTTATTTAATTTGTTTAATTAACTTATCTGATTAACTTATATGTTTATCTAATGTATCAACTTAATTGTAGTTGTTTATTTTATCTTTTTATTAATTATTTATTTATTTTATTTTATGTATTTATTTAACTTCTTGACATAATTAATTCATTTAAATCATTTAGTGAACTTTTTATGTAACTTATGTTTACCTGTCTTTTAATCACATTTTATTTTAGCTCTTCAATTTATTTAAAATTATTTAGCATTACCTTGTTAGCGCCTTTGAGCAGGTTTTTAACCCGGATACACGGCGCATTATAAATGTATAATAATAATAATAATAATTTTCTTAAATAATTTATCTGAGGATTTTGCACAAGATGTTACTGTGAGTGTCATTTGGTGTATGTGTGAGTGTGCATGTGTACGTGCATGTGTGCATGTATAAACTTGTAAGAGTACGCACAGTCTGGCACATAGTCAACGGTAGTTTTCATATAATGTGGAATCATCTTACAATTTTGGCCTTAATTCAAATATAATCTTTGTTGCACATACCCATTTTATAACAGGATAAACTTCTGCCGAAATTGTAGTTATGAATTGGGTTAATGCTAATCAATCTATTATTGGTATTTTGTGTTGTTCTGCTCTTAATCCCTGAAGATCTGGGTGAGGCTGGCACCGATGCCAGTCGTTGATTTTTTCCTTCTTTGTCACTGATCCCTGCTGTCTCCACCACCCATCTCCACTCCCCTATCCCTTGCTCTCGTTCTCCAATCCTCTCCCACTCCTGCTGGCCAAATCTCTCTTCTTTGTCTTCCCATCTCAGTTTTGCTCTTTCTCTTAGGAGCTCCTTTGCTCCGAGTTGCAGAATTTTAATAATGTAGTTAAGTATGAAAGTACATTCGACCTTTTTGGAGGTGTATGTTGAACATCTCCGGTATTGAGAGATTTTATTTATATTCCCACTGTAATCTATAAACAGTATGTATACATGACATGTGGGACATCTGTAATACACTGGTGAATGGTGTATTCAGAGGCTAGCTTCTAGATCAAATATAAAGGGTTGAAAAAAATCATGATAAAAAAACAAAATCGGATTATTATTATTTTTAAATAAGATTTTTTTTATCTGGTATATAGACATTTTGTATAGGTGTTTATATTTATAAACTCTTTCAAACGTGTTGTATTCATATTGATTTGGGTACTTGTCTTAACAGAGGGTACATGATTTTTGCTTATACAAAGACATTAGACAATGTCCACAAGGCTTCACCCCCTGTAGTTGCATAATCTGTCTTGGAAAGGAAAGCATGCTGTGTGTCTGTGGCTGTAGCAGTGCTAATTATTGTTTGTTGAGAGGATGGTCACACCACAAAAATTTGTAGACCAGTAGACTATATGACATTGTATACATTGCTACCACATGCTGTTGACTTAACTACTTTTCTTTGGGTTTGAAATGCCACAATTAACAAGATTTATAATGTTGGTAATTTTAATTAAGTATGTTCTTACTGAAAGTATGATACACAATACAAATTTATTCTTTTATTGGTGGTCAATCATTTTGATGATGTCCACTAACTGAACCAAATATCAATAAAAGTATGAACAAATGTTGGTAGTGTCTCGATAAAAATATACAAATTCACAATGTTACAAGTCAAACCACCATGCAAATCTGCTGTGAAATATTTTTTGACCAGCAGTTTGATAACATTGTCACAGCTGGGTCGGTGTTGGAGATCACTAATCTCACTGATAAGTGTCAAGTGAGCTGTATCATTAATGTCAAGCTACTTCCCAGTGTCTGTCCACTGATCTAGATATCTGGATTAATGTTTTATGTATGAACCAGCTGCTGTGCGACACAGTGGCACACACAGTGTTGTTGAACGTATCAGTCCCTTTGTGTTTTATATCAGTTTTGTGTGGGACGTGGAGCCTTCTCGTTATGTCTGATAGATTCAGTATTTCGGGCAATGTGTTAGCATGTTGCTGGTGATAAAATTCCAAATTGCGGAACTAAATTGAATCAAGCCAGTCTTATTGGAATGCTGCATGTTGTAGTGTCATATGGTGCTATAAGTTATTATGTGTGACAGTTCTATTTAGTCTTCGTGTGTGCCACCATCGCAAGCGCTGTACTCTCATGTTTGTATTTAACATATTGATTGTGCTGTTTGCGTATAATATATGGTCAATTATGCTGTGTCAGATGTTAACTTTAGCCATGCTTAATACACTTTTGCTATGCATTGCATTCTGGGATAGACTGTCACAACAGTATTCTGCCACACATGGTGTCAAGACATATTCACACAAACTACAGAATTCCACTTAAGAAAGGTTATGTTTAAATCACTGTGATGCGTGAGGGCATATTGGAAATGTGTTATATGCCCATCTAGGGCAGGACAGGAGTTTATTTGTTTAACTAGAACAAATAAAATGAAGCAGTCATCTCAACATGGCGAAACTGCAAGAAAAAGCAAAGAAATAGAGAAGAATTTGCAATGTTGGTTTACTGAGCGTGGAACTGCCCATATACTGAATGGACATGTAGTGTCAGCTGCTCTGTACCTGATAAGTTGTATTTATGACACTGTCCTCATATTGGTCAGTTAGAAATATAATCACAAACATCCCAAATTAGAGACCCTGTTAGAATGGCTGATATGCATGTTTCTTGAGCAGATAAGATCATACAACCCTCCTAATTGATGAGGTTGGCCTAGGGCCAGTAAGGATCATAGTCAGTGATGTACATAAGTGATTTCAAGATAACTTTCAAGGTTGATGGCCAAAATATACATAATACCACACAGACAACCACACATTTTTGTATGCATAGAATTAATGTAAACAGACATCAGATTTGGGATTGAAAATGCTATTTCATAATGCAAAATAATACACTGAAGATATTATGTTTGTCCCTCATTCTTTACTCAGTCCACCCCTGCCTTTCTGTCCCTTCTTCCCAAGATCTCCCTGCCAACCTCTTGTTTTTCATCTCTGTTACTTCAGTTGTCGGAGTAAGCCTTAAATCTCCTTAAAGAAAATGGAAATCTTCACCAATAGCGTTCAACTAAAAAAATTCACCATTTATTGGTTTGTCAAATTCCTGTTTTATGTAATTTCTGATGATAAATATACCATAGCAATAGAAATTAATGCATGAAGTATATAGCATTGTTCATTTAGATGTACTTTGAGATCGAAAAATCAAGAGATTTGGGGCATTTTAATTATGCGAAACATGTGTGTGTGCTTGCGTACGTTCATGTATAGTAATGCATGCACAATTGGTAAACACTGACGGGTGTGGCCATGTCGCACATGCAGACATTTTATAGGAGCTGGAAACTTCTAATTTTGACTAAACTTGATCAGCATTTCAATGAGATGATAACAGCGGATGTAAAATGTTTAAGAATTTTTTATGTTCACATTTTCTTATAATCATGCAAAACGTTAACATGGCCACCAATGGGAAAGTCAACTGTATGCTGAACCTATTTGTGAGGCATAATATCTTGCCATCTGCTGCAGCCTAGAACCCAGTCTCCTGCTGTTGTTGGCAGGATGCCAGTGTCAATAGACTGCAGCTTCCAGCTATTATGTTGAACAGTAGTATTGATGTAAGCATTTCAACTGAACCCCCCCCCCCTGTGAAATTGTGAATTCAACCTCTATGGGGTTTGAATTATCAGGCCAGACTGAGCAAGGTGACCTAGGGATGAAAGGGAAGCTGCCCGGGCCTAGGGACAGGGAGTCCATATGTCAGTAGACAGAACTGTTGGGAAGCAACCAAAGACCTTTGTACAGGAGCAACAGTAGATGTGTGCCAGTCAGTTTCTGTGATATTTTGAATCAGTTGCATCAGAGAAAGGGCTTTATTAGAAGGTGTATTCCAGGCATTCCAGAAGACCTACGTTGCCCTATGCACAGTTATGGTTACAAGACTGTTTTGTGGCGTGGTGGTAGAATGACTCAATTGAGAGGACGCGGGTATAATCCGCTTGCTGCCATTTTGTAGCTTGGGCAATTTCGTTCACCCTACACTGCCTTAGTTCACTCAGCTGTATAAAAAATGAGTAACTTGACTGTAGACAGTGGTAGAATGATGTGAAGAAATACATTTCGAGCAGCAGGGGACTTGATAGGACTTAGGGATATAATCGTAATCAAGTATAATTTGTGTCTGACTAAAGATTTAGATACTTGGGATAATGAAGATCAGAGTCACCTCATATGAAGACAGATTGACATTTATGTCATTGTGGAGCTAGCAACTTGTTGACAGGACAATAGAGGGTGACATTTCCAGTAGCAAGAATGATATGTAGTCGATATATTGCTGGGTGATAGTGTCAAAGCACAGTATATTTTCATGTTGGTAGCCAAGTTAAATTTTGCATAATTGTTGAAAGGAGAATTCCATAACTTCTTTGTCAACCCTGGAACTAGGCAAAGTCAATCACCATGCAATTTTTTTCTATTTGGCTTTTGCTGTTGTATAGGCGAAGGGCTCGCTTGTCAAAAATGTATGCATTTTCATGAAACGTGACACCTTACAAAAATTACAGAGCAATAAACACGTATTTCATGTCTGTATGTATATCACTAAGTTACCTGACAGTAACCATGTAAAAGTGTGAAATTATTACCTTTCTGTGAGAACGCATGTGCTCCAGACATTTGACAGATAACCGGATGTTGTGTGAGCGCGATTACAAAACGAGAATCTCGTAGGTCAATATAAGGTCACGCTAAGAATTGCCGTCTGCTGGCCCACTCTGGCCTTATTCTACATGCGGCCACCACCCCACACGAGAGAGATCGCGTTAGAACATGTGTCCCAATGGCAACATCACGTGCACAGTATGGCAGCAATTTATGAAATCTTCTCTATGTGACCGATAAATGTACTCATAAATAATTATTTGGAGCACATTTCTTCTGCTTCTTGATGCCCAAGTGTCGGTTGTATGTCACGGAATACACACGTGAAACGGTTAGTGCGTATCAGTTTTAAAACTTAAGTTATTAGTTCCGTAGTCATTTGGCTATGGAAAACGAAAATCTGCATATAAGTTTTCTACAGGCGGGACTTCTGCCCCTAGGTCAATAATGGGGCAGACGATTCTGCCTACCCTCGAACTTTAATCCTGTCTCAATTTACTTACCATCATAATTGACAGTTTTACAAATATGCACACATGCACAATTATTTAGCTTACTGTATTCAACCTGTTAAGCGTACATGCCCTAATTAGCATACACCCCCTTTTTAATCAGCAGGATCCATAATTATTGTAAGTTGATTATCATGGAACAAATAAAAAGTGTTGCCACATGGTGTTAAACAGTTAGTACCACTTTTCAGTTGTTCTACAATAGGCACCAAATGACACCAGGCATGGGTTAATTTCAATTGTTAATTTGTTAATTGAATTAACTCAAGTTGATTTCATTTAATAAATAAACTTTTTCAGAAAGGCTAATTTTATTTTATTTTATTTACTAACTTTACCAAAAAGGTTTAATTTAATTTAATTGACAAATTCCCAATTAACTCAACTATTTGCTTACTTAACAGTTAATATTACTGGATAGCATAGCCATGTTATCCAGGTGTTTTCAGAAGGCTGGCAGTCACTATTCCAGTAACTAGTCTGAGATCAGGTTCAAGCACTTGTGAATGGGAAGGAAAACATCACAGAGCACATAGACACTTCCTCTGGCAGGGTGATAAGTTAATGGTTAATCATGGCTTCAGCAAATCTCTGTTTAAAGTAAACATTTGGGGCTGGCAACTTGCAGCCAAATGGACCTATGGGGCCAATCATTGTTCTGTGTGTACATATAACCCTTAGTGGGGAGATGTAGAGAAAGGTAATATAGCTCCAGTTTAAATCAAAAGCATGCCAGTTCTACTGATGCATAAAAATAGTGTATACAATTTAAGTGCTAGTTTGTAAAGGGGAACCTAATGATTTAGTAGAATACACTGCATAAATAACAACTTGGTGCATAGAAATATAGTTGCCTGGTTTTGTTAGGTAATATAGCTTCAGTTTTGGATCTTTTTACAGTGCCAACTTAAATCAAAAGCATGCTAGTTCTAGTGATGCATAAAAATAGTGTGTTTTATTTAAATGCTAGTGTGTAAAGGGGAAACGTAATGATTTAGTATAAAGCACTGCATAAATGACAACTTGGTGCATAGAGAGTATATTATGTAGTAGCCCAGTTGTGTTAATTTGATGGCTAAATATAGGAGGAAACCTCACACCTACAAATTTTCAGCCACAACTTTTCAATCGTTTCAGAATTTATTTAACAAGTATCTACAACTTTTAAAATGTGAAAAAAAATGTCTTGGCATGTAAAAATTGTATGAGCAAATCTCTTTCCAACAAAGTTACAAAGTCTTGTGATTTTACAACTGTTTTAAATGTGTAAACATTTCTACCAACACATTATTTAATTGTTAATTGAATTAAAATTAATTGATAATTTAATTGAACAATTTGGGAGGTTAATTTAATTAAATTTAATTGACCTGAGAAATGTGTAATGTTAATTGAATTTAATTTAATTGCAGAATTTCTTAGTTGTAATTTAATTAATTAAAAGTTAATTACTTTATGCCTGAATGCAACCACTAGTGTTAAACAGTTACTTTATTGTCTAGAGAAACACATTTTTGTTCATTTATAAGAACACCTTCATTTGAAATTTGTTTAAGCACACTGTAGGCTTGCTAGGTTGAATACGGTATCCATTTTTCCACAGAACATTATAAATTATATATTGTTGCATATTGCATCATCTCACTTCTGTAAAACTGGTATCTCAAACATACTAACCTGGCTAATCACAGGCACGTCCTATTGAATAAAACCACTGAAATTGACCGACTTGCAATTGTTTAGGCTAATGTTTAAAATGTATGGAACTTGCAGGCTGACTGAAGTAATTGAATTCAATACACGAGCACAGTCTTAGGCAATACAGTTGCATTCATTGAGTGGAAGCAGGAAGTGTTATTGTGGGCTCTGCCCTTTGTAGTCCCAAGCAGTCAGAACATTGCACTTGTTTTTATGAGTACAAGTTTTCTTGGACTAGCTGCCTTGTGCAACTGGTATGGTTGGGTTCTCAAGCACATGGGACTTAGTGCATCATCGGGGTTGGACTGTCCTCCTAGTAGGCTCCTACGCAAGTCATGAGAACAGTTACTTTTTAATAGTGGGATTTATGGCGGGGAGATACTTCAAATTAGGCACTGATGTAAGATAATTAAATTAACCTGAAATATGCATGGCAATGGAGGATTTTCAGATTCAGACGGTTTATTGCCAAGTAACATAAAAAATGAACAAAGAATTTGTGGCATTGTGGCGTAAGAACTCACTCACCCATCCCAGAAGCAGCCATCCAATTACACACATCCACACACACCATTCACTCTCACCTATGTAAAAATGTATCTGTAAATCAGAAACATTACAAAAGAGACACAGCTAGGCTAAAACGTGCGTAAGTTAATAACAAAGCCAACTGCCAACAAATTTTTTAGAAATTCACCTGTCTCCAGGCATAAAACTACTAACTCGGTGAGATTATATAATAATAGTAATTTTCATGAATGCACCATTGAAACCATCTGAACATTACCTAAGAAACTGTAAAACAATAAAAATACATACATGTAGTTAGATGAGTAAAATGGGCATGGCGACATAGGAACATAAGAACTGTACTGGCAGAAGACAGTTATGGCACGAGGAAGACCTCTCCGTTCAAGTGTCTGACAACCTGCGGGTAAAAGCTGTTCTTAAGCCTTGTGGTTCTTGTCTTGATGCTTCTGTAGCGTTTACCAGAGGGAAGAAGCTCAAAGAGATGGTTGGCTGGGTGGGTTGTATCCCTTGTAATGGTTGGCTGGGTGGGTTGTATCCCGTGCAATGGTTGGCTGGGTGGGTTGTATCCCATGCAATGGTTGGCTGGGTGGGTTGTATCTCGTGCAATGCTCCTGCATTTACGCGCGCAACAAACATCGAAAATAGACTCTATGGTGGCAACTTACTCCCAATGATTCTGGATGCGCCCTTCACAATGGCTTCTAGCTGCTGTTTCTCCTCCGGCGCGGCCAAACCACGCTACGATCGAAAAAGTGAGGATGCTTTCAATGGTTGCGTGGTAGAAACGTATCATGATCTCCTGTGCAATGCCGAATCTCCTGAGCTGCCTCAGGAAGTACAGGCGTTGTTGTGCCTTTTTGTGATGCACAGTGTGTTCTTGTCCCAACTGAGATCACTTGAGATTGTTGCCCCAAGGAATCTGAAAGATTCAACTTGTTCGACTTCCACACCATTTAACGAAAGAGGGCGGATGGGAGTCTACTTCCTGCAAAAGTCAACAATCATTTCTTTTGTCTTTGACACGTTCAATTTGAGGTTGTTGTCTGCACACCAACCAACCATTCTCTGACACTCATCCCTGTATGCCGTCTCATCTGCATTCTCAATTCAGCCCTCCATCGTGGTGTCATTAGAAAACGTAGTCACAAAGACAGATTGGTCCATGGAGGCACAATCATTTGTGAAGAGAGTGAACAGAAAGGGGGATAGCACACAACCCTTTGCGGTACCAGTATTCAGGAGAGAGAGTTGTTGACGTTGACAGATTGAGGCCTATGAAGAAGAAAGTTGAGAACCCATTGACAGATGGCGGGATGTACATTCAACAAGGAAAGTTTAACGAATAGCTTGAAGGGGATGATGGTGTTGAATGTTGAACAGGATCCTTTCATAGGTTCCTGGCCGCTCCAGGTGCTTCAGGATGTGGTGCAGACCTAAACCAGACTACTGGAGAGAAGAGTTGTAGATGTCTGTGAAGACCATGGAAAGTTGGTTGGCGCAGTTCCTCAGGGTGGATGTGGAGATGTTGTCTGGACCCGAGGCCTTCCGCGTGCTCTGTCTCACCAAACAGTCTCCTCACCTCTCCCAAGGATACATTGTTTATCTACTACTTGTTGTCTGGTCATGAAGTTAGGTAAATGTTGAATTTTGAGGATTTTGGACCCATGTTAAAGAAGCTGCCTGTGGAACATATGGCACCAAATAAGGCTTGTTTTAAAATCTGCCACAATGCCTACAAAGACTGTTTAATTGTGTTTTTCGGCCTAAGGATCCATCTAAAAACGTCAGTGTATGACAAACCTTGAGCCCTCTCTCCCCCTCGACATAAAACTTTTAATTACATTGACCTGTGGATTCTTGTGAAAATGCCCTCATCCTTCATGCTGTAGCCATCAAATACGACACAGGCAGGCACACACATACTAACATGACTAATAGAATGGGATTTATTTGTTATTTTTACGTCAGCACCCTTATGAACGGTGATCGCAAAATAACCGGTGTCTTTTTGGGAAAATTCATCAATGTACAACTAAGCAAAACAACTGCTGGCTCCCTCCACAAAGAAACCAATTTTGTTTACTAACAAACCTTGATCTTTTGAGATAGCCCCTAAGTGTTTTTGCGTCAGACGTAAACACAAAGTAAACAGCAGTGTTTTTCTTTGCTATATTTGAAGAACTTTCACTGACACAAATTATTTGAATTGAATATACTATCAGCCTGAAGTGGGCTAGATGTTTAAAACATAAAACAAACTTTGTTTTTATCTTAAATGTTTTTATATAGTAACTAAATTTACTCTTGTCTGCCCAATAATTTTTTACAATGTCTGCAATTTTCTTACATTTTTGTCTACAGTACATCAATAAAACTGAGCATAAGGTAATTTGTCCTCAACAGGACAGACTACCAGACTGATGGCCTACAATACATACTCTACAATAAAACACACTAAACAATATGAAAATATTAGGACACTTTTTCTGATTAGTATAGTGTTTGTCCACTAGAGATCACCACTGATAGCTGGGGTGATTTGGAAAGTCACTTTCTAGATTCCTGTTGGCGAATTGCAATGTGGCAGGGAACAATTGAAATAATGAAACTATTGAAACAAATGAGTTGCGACGCAGCGCCACTGTCAATGAATTGGCTGGATCTGGCGAGTGAGCAAGCATGTCATACACATAGGCGTGCATGCCAAAAGCGCAAATAAAGCAAAAAACTTTTTTTAATGTCTGATATATACCTGGTATTAAAAATATTACAGAATTTGAGAAATACAAATAGAAAGTCATATTTATCAAACGTATTGATTAAGTTCTATAATCGATCATTGATCGGTTAGATTAAACCAGTGATCAATCATGAAAATGTTACCAATTGCCAACGCTAGTTCTGATGCTATCCCCCAAGGGCACACTGTTTCCCCTGAATGACAAAACCAACTTCCGAGGGAAATAGCGACGAATAGCAAAAAACAGCAACAGCACTATTTGCCATCCTGATTGACATGCCTCTGGTGATGTTTGTGACTTGTGTTCCAGGTATACTGACCGCTGTCAACAGCTACAATGTGAAGTGGGCAACAAGAGTGCAGGACATCTTCACGTATGCCAAGGTGACAGCTCTGCTCCTCATCATTGGCACTGGCGTTGTGCTCTTCAGCCAAGGTTAGTCACAACAGCACGCAGCCTTCAGCATTCTCGAAAATTCAGAATATAAATGTCCTTCCTCGATTCTATTTTTTTCACTCGACTTACTTCAGAATCGTTTCGTGAAAATCGAACCTATCTAGTATCTGCTGTGACATGCTAGCTCGTTTTTCCAAATGTGTTAGTTAATTTGATGAAATTATCTGACAACCTATTAAATTATTTTTCAATGGGTCCAGTCGAAATTAAAAAAAAATGGGCAAAGTAGCTCCGTCTCTATATACTGTGACATAAGACTGTTCATGTTTGTACAACTGACCTGATCTATAATAGTATAATACGTGCTCTTCGATTAAATCAGCTGTGCATATTACTTTGAACTATTTATGCAATATATGTCTATAGACTTGAAAAGCAATGATTTACGAACCGGATTTGCAGTGGGCTAAATTGAGGATGGAATTCATTCACTTTGTTAGAACAGATATAGTTTATTCTGTAGAACATGATTTTGTGACAAAAACAATCATGCTTTGCACATTTAAGTATTAATCCATTTCATGAGTGTCTTAAAAGTGATTTATAATAAGTCTTTCTAAAAGTACTTTGATCCATAACACTTCTGCAGAATGTTCTGTGTATTTCGACCATTGCAGCCCTATGTTAGTTTTAAAATCTACGAACGTACAATACTGTTCCTATTTTCTATTCATTATATAATTACTAAAACTCTCTTTAAGTTAATGTAATTACTCGGCGTGGGTTGTATGCCGGGGGGGTAGACATTTTAAACAATGACAGTAGATCTTAGCAGGGTGCCACAAATGCATGCCCAAGAGGAAATAATCAAACCTCATCTGAAAAGAAATTGGAATTCTTCACGTGTAACGAAGACAGGAAATTGGACCGACATCAGCTAATGCTGTGATAATATTTATAGAGACGTGTGTGCAATCAGTGACGATATATGTCGTGACACGGCGTCCCATGATGAGGAAAACCGTTGCCATAGCAATGGTGATTTGCGTGGTTTTGAGAAAATTCTGGTTCGTGACTGCTAATAGTCTAAATAGTCTGAGGCGCTTCAGTGGGCTGGTTGGACTAACTCATGTCTTTGAATAGCATATTTTTAGTTACCACTTTTCACCATAATGGAAAATATGTCTTAATTCAAGGCATTCTGAGATCTTTGTCGACAAGATTTTTGTGAAATGCACAACATTGATAGTGTGGAAGCTATGACAATATACACGTTGTCATCATGGTGGTGTGTGCTTTTTGTTGGTTAATATTATGTGTCATGGTATATCTAATAATCTATATATACTTGAGTTGTGGATATAATTTGAATAAAATCAATAATTACACGTTACAATTACATGCCAACAAGTGCTTATTGGGTAATCCTGCCCAAAATTATTCAAATGCCAAATGTGTTCTGATGCTAGCATTGTGGTTTGTATAAAATATCAGCAGGCGTTGGTACAACGTATTTTTTCCTGACACAATAAGTTGTTAATTATTTTCGGACTGGATATGTGATTGTTCTGCAGTTTGTTGATAAATGGTTGTTGACATGTCAACCAGAGGCATCATGACTCATGTCAGGTCGCCTGTATGTTACACTTGTTTAAGTTAGATTCCATAATTTTTTTGCGGCATTAACTAGGAAAATTTAATCAGCTTTATGGGTTAACACGCTAGTTAAATGTGTACTGGTTAAGAGGCTTTGTAAATGTAAAAATCTTATTTTTTGGGATAGAATTGATCCCCCAAAATTGGGACTTTTGAGGCAATGGAAAATCTGTTATTGCTAAGTTTCAACCAGGATGTCAAAAATACCTTTCCATTTTTTTTATAAACAAAGTGTATCCTTGACCCACTCACACCCAATTTTTTGGGGGATTTGAATAGTTTTTTTTACAAAGCCCCTAACCTCTTAGTTTTCTGGCTTTTTTAGCTTTGGTATTGGGTAAGCTGTACAGTGGTCACTGCTTTATGGTCATTTACTAAAAAAGGATTCACCATGCCTTTTTTGTCAAAGTTGTCATTGGTAATCTGTTTCACAGAAGCCACAAACCTTCCAGACACATTAACCTAGAAGCTTAACTGAGTTTAACAGTTGTGGAGTGTGACGCTTACGTCAGAAGTGATAAGAAACGTCACCGAAATGTCACTAGGCAGATGGACTAGTGTCCTCTTACCAGGGAGAAGGACATGGGCCAATCTTGGTGACATTTATGTGGGCATCTGCCATGTGCTATGAAGGTTCCATAACCCTTATGGAATCCGGGTGTGGGGTAATAAGTTAGATACGTTATCTGCATTTCTCAGCTGTTTATCTGAGCAGGAATTAAAGACAGTAGGAGAATGATGTAATGACCTCAACCTTGTTAAAAGAGGTTATGAGTTTGAAGCCAAGTTACTGTCTGGATCAGTGTTACATAAGGTTTGGTCCACTGCCCAGGCATAAAACACACCCAGCCATAACACCAGCGGGACATGCCTTGACCTTGTCACATGCCTGGTTCCCACTATGGGCCATTCACCTTTCACTGTGAGTGATGAGTTTTATTGATGAGTTTTATTAGGCCAGTATGGGCCAGTAGGCTTCATATTTGACTGGCCCAGTGGCCTGTCAGTGTGATGTATGGTGTTGGAACAGTATGGGCCAATATGCTTCACATTTCACTGGTCCAGTGGCCTGACAGTGTTGTGAATGGTATTGAGCCAGTTGGCTTCATATTTTACTGGCCTAATGGCCTAGCAGATTGATGAGTATTAGTGGGTCAGTATGGGCCAGTAGGCTTCATATTTGACTGGCCCAGTGGCCTGGCAGTATGATTATTGTGGGACCCTCAATCAAGAGAACCACGTTGCCACCGTTCACTCAGCTGTATAAATGAGTACCTCGCAATACAGACAGTGGTGCATATCTGAACGAATAGTCTACGCACAGTAATTGCAGCATGGCTGAATGCTTCCCAGAGAAGTTGAGATGGCTTTGGAATGAACAAGTCTGCCAGGGGGTGAAGTGTAAACAAGTCTGCCAGGGAGGGGGTGAAGTGTAAACAAGTCTGCCAGGGGGTGAAGTGTAAACAAGTCTGCCACGGGGGTGAAGGATTGGATACTTTTTTTATGAATGGTGTTGAGTCAGTGTTACTGTTACTGTTACTTGCATCGTAACTTGACATTATATCTTCTGGCAGCAACAGAGAGTGTTTGAGAAGTACAGATTTGACATTACTGATTCACTGTAGTCACTACAGACTGAAAGTTACATTTTGTTGATGCATGTTTCAGCCAGTCTGTCACGTTGACGTCATCAGTCCACCTCTAATCTCTAATGTCACTTTGTACTTCAGGACACACAGACAATTTCAAAGAGCCGTTTGCTAATACAGATGTGGATGTGTTTAGCATCTCCCTGGCGTTTTACCAGGGATTATTCGCTTACAATGCATGGTAAGTACTAGTTAAGGTAGCTGGGGCGGCTAGCGTTAAAGTTGATTTTTTTCTTCATGACATGCTAGGAGATATTTAACTGAACGTCGACACCACAAATAATCACCCAGCACTAACGTATTTCATCAATCCATCCTTTAAAGAAACGGTCCTTTTGGAAATCCCCCTGATTTCTTAGAAACGCTGACAGTGACCATGAGTACTACGATGTTCGAACCAATTATATTCACTTGCAGTGAAAGCAGAGCATATCGTCTGGTTACTGTGATTCCGGTACATATCAGTATTATATCTACCTAACTAAATCGTGTCCTTATACCAGCAAATATCAGCACTAACATAGTTTATTATGCCTTTGAACCTTTATATTGGCTATAACGGAAACAGCCTGTGATCCCGACCTGGTGAGTGCGCCGGATGATGGGCCAATCAAAGTGATCGTAAACACGCCCTTCCACGTGTTTGTCAGATGGCTGGCATAACCTGATATTGTAGATGACAACACGTTACAAATACAGATTCAAGGGCCATCGTGTCAGCAAATTAAGGGGATATGTCAATATTACAAATGGCCATTATGTTTTATCAACAATACGTAAAACGCCAGTGACAATCGTCACATTTCAAGCATGATACGCGTATCTATCAACATTTCTGTTATCACTAACTATCGAGAAAAGTTACCTAATTCAATGTTTTTTTAAGCTACCAGAGTTATCAGTGACACTGTCATGCTTATATGTATGTAATTTATTTCTTTGGGGATTTTCTCAAAACGATATAATTTTGCATTTTGTGGCTATTTTTTCACATTTATGAAAATGTGTACAAAATCTTGTAACGTAACCAAATAAATGAAAAACTCCAGATTTTATTAATCTGGAATATAACACAGTATTTCAACTACAATCTGTGAAGAAATGGTTAATTTATCTTAAAACTTCTACTGAAACTACTAAATTCAAGACCAGTATATAATAGCCACCCCAGCTACCTTAAGTTAAAACCCCCTGTTCAGTTCATTTAGCTAATTGTGAATCAGGTTCTTTGAGGTCCAAATCTTTAGTGCATGAGTAAAGTAGTATGTGTAGTTGACTTGGTAAGAGTGAGCACTTTTGTTAAGAGCATCAAAAGAATTGATTCAATCGTTAGATTGGGGAACTAGGGAATATGAGTAGCCTTATTTTATCGTATACAGGAGCCAGACATCTTTGGCCTGTTTTCATCGAATTTTTTGCGGGATTCCATCAACACTAATCTCATAGTTTGTCCAATGATTTCACTGAAACTAAAAAACAAATTTGTACAAACAAGCAAACACGTCGCAGTCAATGAGGAGAGGAAACACATTTAATTGAGGTGGGTCCTTTAATGAAGCAAAACTTGTTCATATAATTTGACAGTTACCTTTGAATGTTTCAACTTGAATATCGTGTTTACATTGTATGCAGAATGGCAAAGGTTGGTCGTCATAAATAGATAACAGTCAAATTATCTATAAAAAAAATTGGTCCCTGTTTATCTTCGATAGAAGCCATAAATTCCTTAATGGTCACTACGGAGTCTCGAGTCTCATCTGGGGACAGATTATCATTTCTTTCCCATAGGTGACCATGTTAATGGTTTTAGTCCTGTTTGCAAAATAACGATTAAGATTTTATCTCAGTGGCCTGTCATGTCACTCGCCTGCTGCAGAGTTTTCAGCAAATCATACACTTTTTTTTAGAAAATCCATCACCGACAAGTCCATATTCTGCTAACCTGCAACTGAAATTTTTATTTTATTCAGCAGTCAGTGTCTTGAAAATCCCTTGAAAAAATCTCAAATGCTTGGATTTTATTTTATTCGGCAGTCGGTGTGTTGAAAATCCCTTGAAAACATCTCAGATGCTTGATTTTTTTAAGAACCTTTTATACATTTTTGATCAGCAAAGCAAATGAAGAATACACAGTGAGTTACTCGGGACTGCTTGCCAATAAACGTAATTGAAATTACATCATGAATATTTTATCCAAGTGAAGTATACAGGCAGTGCATGGATACGTCGATGTGTTGAAAATCCCTTGAAAACATCGCAGATGCTTGAATTCTTTAAGAACCTTTTGTACATTTTTTATCAGCAAAGCAAACGAAGAACACACAGTGAGTTACTTGGGGCTGCTTGCCAATAAACATAATTGAAATTACGTCATGAATATTTTATCCAAGTGAAGCATACATGCAATGCATGGATACACATGTATTTCGTGCCAAGTTCTTTGAATGTTTATTTTGTGTAATTAACTCATGTCATATTTAGCATGTGATCAACACATGAGAAAGGTAATTTCTTACTTCTTTATTAACCCTTTCGTCGTCAACTTAGTGCAGAATCCAACATAATGACAATGCTTAAAATTACAGCTGATTTATGAAACAAACATTACTAGATCCTGCTATGGACTAGTATTGTTATACTACTGGATGCTTCACTCTCATAGACAGTGTCAACTCTTCCCTCACCTGAAGCATCCTGTTTAACAAACTCCCCACCAGTGTCACCATTTCACCACTGCCACAACTTAAATTTGTTGTGCAGATTCTGTACATCTTTATTTCGTTTGGTAAACTCCCAATTTCAATTGTATATAATTGTGGATAGTGTTTATATAAAAAAAATGTCTAGAAACACAATAACATTAGTTGTTGTTTGAAATTATGGTACATTACTCAAGTGCATGAAACGTTGTAAACAACAATAATGTTGCCCAGCAAGCCAATAATTTGAATCACTCCGCAACTGTTTGTGTTAAATTTTTAATCAAGTTTTAGTGATATGCTAAGTGGCGCCAAACTTGACTGGCTTAAACTGCTCAATGCTGCAGATTGCAGAGTTGATTTTTGCTTTCTAAGGGTTAAATTTTCAAATGAATGAATGTGAAATTCTAACTCTGCATACCAAGTTGTTTTTGATATGGCTATTTTAGTATATTTTTTAATGATTGTTAATAATGTCATACTTTAGGATTTGCATTAACTAATTAACTGCGGTATAATGGTTTTGCCGGTATAAAATCCATTCAGTGATTTGTGTCAAATGTGAATATCACAGTTCAGTGTTTGTCAGATATATGAATGAGTTATACATTAATACATTAAAGTGAAACCAAAGGCATTTTGGAGGCCTTTGCACCTATAGGAGTACTTGAAAGCTAACCATTTGCAACTATAATCAAGAATATCACGTAAGTGGTTAATTAAATATACCTTGTTGAACACAGACATTTTTTTTTTACTTGGACAACGCCATATTTGTTCAGAATCCTACATCAAGAGTGCTGATTAGGTTTCCCACAACACCAACTTTAAATACCTGATCGTAGATGTAGATGATTTTAGTCAGATACTTGCCAATAAATTTGGACATGCTATTTGCGTCTAAAATCAACTTATTTGGCAATATAGTCCATTCATTCATTGTTTACTAACGGCCTCGCGTTCCAATTTGACAGTTCTCTTGATCGAGTGTTTGGGTTGTGTCGAAGCGTTCACCTGAGGTACATGCTGGAAGAATGTCAGTGCCACTAACATTTTCCATCGCTGACGTTTGAAGGATCTTGACCCGTTAGTTGATGAAAATATATAAACTTCAAAACATGACTCTTCAAAATGGGCCGAACAAAGTCTAGCAAATCACGTGGGCTTCCAACCATCCGGCCCGCAATTATGAATTCATAACTTCACTACTGTCTGTTTTTCCAGAGGAAATCGAAAAAAAGAACTCTATACCTCGCTGAATCATGTTTACATCCGAATGCTACACGGTACAGCATTGTAAGAGTTTATGCTGTATGTAAATCCAATATAAAAGCAAATAAATATATAACTGCACATCTCAACCACGTTAAAAAATACACACGATATGCACAGCCTACATCACAGCTGCATTGGGGGTTAAGGGGCTGCTCGCCGCTGATTGGTAAAAATTGCAAACACTGATGAATATGTCAGTCTCCACGAAAAATTATGTTAGACCAGAATTTTGCACATTTAGAACAGATTCCCAGTAAACCACTTGTGTGATATTCTTGATTATAGTTGCAAATGGTTAGTTTTTAGGCACCCATAAAGGTGTGAAGGCCCAAAACAATGCCTTTGGTTTTACTTTAATAAAAATAATATTAAATCAACAATGCCAATGATATGAAACCATTGCAGGAGCTTTATTTTTAATAAACTTCCTAATGTTCATGAATCATGGTTATAGATCATTGTCATTTTTGTAGGATGATTCTGTGAATATGTCTAATTGCTACCTATCTGATTTCAGGAACTACCTGAACTGCGTGATTGAAGAGCTGAAAAACCCAGCCAAGTAAGCATGTCTTTCTCTGTTTCCTCGCGTCGGTAAAGTGTTTTTTTTCTGTCACATGTTTGCAGAGTTTGGGTCAGTTACATTATCAGTTCCAATTCCATCTCAAAATACCAATTCCAATTACAGAATACCAATTCCAATTGTCAATTCCATATGAAAATAACAGCATGTGAACAGAGCAAACATAAACATACTCAACGCCAAAACGTAACATCTGTTTCAGAACAGCTTTATTTAATTTCTGAATACAATAGTACAAAATGGTAAGCAAATATGATACATACAGCATATTATATTTTATTAACTATTTGTAGGGAATGATTTGAGTTAAAAAAGTTGCATGATGTAATTGAAAAGTAATTAAAAATTACATTTTCACCAATTCCAATTACTTTTAAAGAAAAAAATATATTCCAATTCCGGTGTTGGAATTGGTGTTTCGATTCCAATTATGCAGTAATTGACCCCCAAGTCTGCCTGTGTATTTTGTTGCTGTATTTCAAGTAAACTGCAGAAAAACAATATATAATTCTTCTGCTTCAGTGCCATCTCACGTTGAGGTGCTGTAGTACACAAAAGTGACAAGACCAATGTAATCTGACCTCAGATATTCCCTCTCCTGAATTAAACTGAATTACATATTATAGGCCTAGCAACAGCTCAGCTGTGGCTATGAAAACAACATGACTGAATTAGCCTTTCTGGAAGTGAAGTTATCTCAATTATAAGTACTATCAAAAATGCCCGTCCCCAGGATGGAATAAATTGGTAGTTCATACATGACAGTCATGATAGCAATGTTTACCAAATGCCTCAGGCCAATATGCCATCAATATGCTCGAGATTGTTTAAGGGAACATCAAACGTATTACCAGAAACAACCACGTCACGCAGGTTATGCAATAAATGTTTCATATTAAAAATTTTGAAGATTGCATGAATTTAGACCCATGGATACTTGTGTTGGTTGTAGAATAGTAGAATATCTTTTTATTGCGTATTGGCTCTCGGTCTGCGATCTCGGGCCAATACATGGGTGCATGCTTTCTACTATAATTAATATAAACCGCCCTAATGGCGCTATGTATTCTCAAAAGGTTTATGTAACGCAACGCGTGCATGGTTTCTTCGATTGTTGGAAATTAACATTTTACGTAGTGAACATTTGAATTACCATAATTAGGCTAGCGCTGGGCCTAAAATCTGTTTAACCAATTTGGCTAAAGGCTCAAATTTTCTTTAGCCAAATGAGATTTTCTTTAGCTTTTATTTTAGCAGACACTAAGATGGCAAAACGTGATAATGCCTAGTAAAAAGAAACTAGTTTCTTGTTCCCGCCCACTTCCTTTTTTGTCTCCGCCTCCTTTTTTATTTACTATTGAAAAAGATTATTTTAAAAAGTTTTTTCGGATCTGTGAAGTATTCTTTGTCCAAACCTTGCTGTACGAAGTACTGTTATACTCTTTCAGTTCACTCGTTATTCATCATACAAGGTGTAGGGATGTATGTGCATTCTACAGAGTCTAAAATAAGATTCAAATGATGATGCCTTGCATTAAATAGTCTTTACACAGACTCACATAATTCCAGTCTCAATCAGTATAAATGCCAGTCAGTTGTATGCCTGTGACACAAACTAATGAAACCGTGGCCAAACCTACACATGACATTCATAAATACATTCAACATTGCGTTTGCTTCTTGTTTGTTTCTAGTCAATTTAAGTAGTTTTCCGGTGCAACAGGTATGAGCCATGTTACATTTAGGTAAATGTTTCTGTTCATCTGCCATTCCTGCTAAAAAGTAATGTATCCATGGTATTTGACAATGGAATGGCAGGCTCATCACCATGCTGTCAGTCGCTATGCGACAAAGCCTGCTTTCATTTCTTGACCGCCGCACTCCATTTAGTTCTCTGCTGTGAGAGTGATGTCCATGAGTCAGTCTTTATGTCTCTCAGCTTGAGGTTTCTCTTGATGGTATCCTTGAACCTGAGACGAGGGCGTCCTCTCTGTCTGTGACCAGAAGACAATTGAGAGTAGAGGATCTGCTTTGGTAGCCTGTCTGATGACATCCTCATGAGGTGTCCAGTCCACAGGAGATTCTTTTTGATCAGAAGATCTTCCATAGAGGGCAGCCCTATCCGATCGAGTATTTCCTTGTTTGTCACTTTGTCCTTCCAGGTTAGCCTCATGATCGAACGCAGATTTCGCATCATGAAGGCATGCAGCTTTTTCACCTGTCGTCTGTACACTGTCCAGGCCTCAGCTCCGTATAGTAAGGTGGATAGCACAATTGCGCGATAGATCTTGCCTTTGACCCGCGTGGACACATGGTGGTTGTTCCAGAGTCTCTGGCGTAATCGGCCGAAAGATGCGCTAGCCTTGGCCATCCTCCTCTGTATTTCAGCATCAATGCGTCCATCACTTGATATAGTGCTTCCGAGGTAGGTGAATTCCGGAACAGAGTTCAGCTTGTTTCCATCAACCATGATATCCTCCTCTCGGGTTCTTGTAGAGTTGGGTTGGTACAGGACTTCCGTCTTCTTGATGTTAATCTTCAGGCCGAACTTCTTTGATGCATCGGAGAAAGCATCCACTATTCTCTGGATCTCTTCAGCAGAGTGGGCAACCAGTGCACTGTCATCTGCGTATAGCAGCTCTCTCACAAGTATCTGGGTAGTCTTGGTCTTCGCTCTGAAGTGTGCGACGTTGAATAGGTCAGCGCTCTGTCTAGACTGTATATAGACGCCATCTCCCATGCCTCGGAAAGCCTCGACGAGTATTGCTGATAGGAAGATGGAGAAGATGGAGAATGGCAGGCTATATAGTAATATTCATCACTGGCACATTCCATATTGCATAGAAAAAAAAACTACAGTTTGTCATTTAATCAACCACAGTGAGCATTTTAGACATGGCGGCCATCTTCAAAACTAATAGCAAAAAGTTCATGAATAGTAAATAACAAGGGCCTCCCTGTTCCTTTAAAAAAAGTCCGGATGAGAAACTAGTTTCTTTTTTACTAGGCCTAATATACAACATATATCAAAAATAATATACGTATATTAAACATATAGATAGTCACAAGAAAACATAATACCAATATAAATTAATACAACAACCTTTAATTATAAATATAAAACAAGAAAATCGATCACACACTGCAAATCTCCAACACAGAATGTCACCTTACAAGTGTCGCCCCAAGTGTCCACCACCACTACTCTGTCTCTGGTCTCTGCGACAGTGTCCACCCGTTTCACTAACAACACGGTCCGCATTTGGGCGATAATCGCCGACTTCACGTGATCGTTTGCAGTCACGAAGTCCATCTGGTGCTTCGGCAGCAACGTCGATATCCGGTGGTCGGCAGATATCTCGTGTTTTGCGAAGTCGTCCTTCTTGGGCTTGGCGCAGTCCTTCCAGGTGACAAACACGTTCTTTGCTTTCGCATGCACGCAAACTTTGCAGCGGAAGACGTGGCTTTTGCTATCGTGAATAAGCCACGCAAAACGTACGAACCAGTCCATTTTGAATTGATCAAACATGGCTGTGTCATTTTCTGTCGTTTTTTCCCATGATCATCGCCCGCCAAAGTACTTTTAAGAATCATTTTAACCGATAACAAACTGAATAACCATGGACATATATTTACTGGACTGCCAGCTTTGCGCGTGCCATGCGTTGTGCCTCTGGTGGAGTTTGTGTTAGCTGCTTGGGCTCGACAGTTTGTATTGTTTACCTCCGGTCTCACTTCGCAACATGAAGCTTGACATCGATGCGATTCTTGCGGTAAGTTAAATGTTGATTTTGTTGTACAGTTTACATTTTAAGTGAAAGCACCTCTAGGCATGGACTATATCTTTCTTTCAAGAAAATAATGTGCTAATTTATTAAATGATATGCGTTTGAGGCGGCTGGATTTTTAGCAGCGGACATCTCAGGCTCAGCCAGCGTTTGAGTATATGCTAATATGCTATAGTAGCTTAGGAATTGAATGACTCATTCCTTAATATATGACAATTTAGCTTCTGTGTGTGCAGGAACATTTTTCTCAAATGAATGGTCAACTTGATGTGAAGGTCTCAAGAGCAAAGGAAATAAACAAACCCCATGTGTCCAAGGTGAGTGTAAATACAATATTGAATAATAACAGTAGAATTAATAATTGTTTTTTTTTTTACCAATGGCAATGGCATTTTAGCCACACCTGTGTGTGAAATGATCATGCACGTTTTAATGCAATATTATTAATAGCTATAGCTGTTCGCACTTGCTCTAATCTCTTAGAACATATTGAAGAATTAAGGTGGATGGGTATCCCAAGAATTGGATTGCATGTTCTGTATTAACGGTTGTTTGTGTCAGGACAGCAGGGAGTAGAGAGACAGGAGTTATGGCAACATTTTTCTCTGCCTCTGTGTAATATGATTTTATCTGCTTCTGGGTAATCTGAACATGCATGTCTACCTTTTGTAAGATAACTGATTCATTCTGTCCATAGGCCACATCAAGTGCAGCTATAAATCTGATGGCCGAGCATAGGATATCGTACCGTAAAAGACGTTCCTTCAAGCTAGATGTCATCCCAACAACATTTACTGCGTCGAATGTTCGACGTACACCCAAGACCAAGTCGCGACAAACAACAGTCATCTCCAAGACAAAGAGAGCAGGTAGGCCTAACTATCTGACTGATTGATATCAAGGGGAAACGTATATGGCTTATTTCAGTGAAAGTGTAGCAAAACACTGCCGGTCTTTGGCCATCACAAAAAATTGCTACCCTTAGGCGAACGACTTTAAAAACCACCAACCCTATTCTCATGCCTGATGGATACTACTACTTTTAATATGTGCGTGTGTGCGTGCGTATGTTCTAACAACCATCATCACATGGTACATAATCTCTTCATTAATAAAGTAATGTAAGATTTAATTCAAAATATATAATTATGTATAAGATTTAACTCAAAATATATAATTATGTATAAGATTTAACTCAAAATATATAATTATGTAATGTTTTATTACAAAGCGTATTATATATTTAATTTAATTGCACAAACTGTTGAGTAATGTTGAACATTGAATACTTAATTCCTGATGTTGAATACCTTATTTGTTTAAGCTTCCAAAGCTGCAGTCACACTCGAAAAGCTGGTGAGGGACAAGACCCTGTGCAAAGACATCAGGAAGCTGTCCACCCAGTACCAGACCTCCAGCATTGAGCCTTAAAAAATAAACCGTTTTGTGTAATTGCCAAGTAGAGGTTTCTTGATTTAACACGTGTTTTTATCACTGCGAGAAACGTGTCATAGAAGACTTCTTTCATTTGATGTCCTGTCACACTATGAAGTGGGTCATTTGATTTGATGGTGTCATGTTGAAGGCTTTTCTGTTCTTGTCTTTGGTACCGAGCATTATGAGTCTTTTCTACATGCGAACAATTGCTGCACATATTGTGACTGTCCTGAGTGGTGGGGAGCAGAAGTTGCCATGAGTTTGACATAATGCAGGACATATGGAAAAACATGACATTGGCTGGTAGGTTTATAATGTATCGAAAATACTGTTTTGAACCAGTACCATCTGGCAGACTGGCAAAATTCTGCAGAACATCTGCAGTTATTCCAGTACACACTGACTTTTCACGCAAGTCAAGAAGAAAGGTATTTAACCTCATGTGTTCAAGGTCAGTGGAAAGGTGTGGAGCAGGTACCCCAAACACATGGGCTGAAGCTGCCATACCAGTGTCACTTTCAAGAATAACTTGCGGCTTGACAACACTGTCCAAAACAACTGCAAGTTTAATAGTTTTTGCAGAGTTTCTGTGATGCACCATGGAAGCCGAACCTTGCCAAGATCCTTGCGAATGTCTTCAAAGCTG
The DNA here is from genome assembly GCA_963662155.1 of Lamellibrachia columna. NCBI lineage: Eukaryota > Metazoa > Annelida > Polychaeta > Sabellida > Siboglinidae > Lamellibrachia > Lamellibrachia columna. The sequence continues at coordinate 50,452,736 of OY759264.1, forward strand.
AAGTATGCAACATGATCAAACTCTGGCGGTGGCTCTCTGTATGACTGAAACATAAAAACGACAAAACTACTGTCTTAGGATTGGTTTATGAAAAAAATACCTTCCTTAGGAATTAATTAGTAGACTAGGTAGTGTGGCGCTGTCACAACTGGTTGTCCACAGAGGAAGTGCTTGATTTTCCCAAGGGAAAATCACAGATTAGACAATCAAATATACCAAATTCAAAAAAAGGACAAGAAAAGATAAATAGTCAAAGCAGAAAGAAGTAAAAGTAAACACATTTGATTAAGACAGGATACCTTCAATATGCAAACAGTAATTGAGCAACACTTACAGGCTCCTGTCGGGTTGTTTCTGGTGTTTCTACAGACTTTGAAGGCATCCATAGGGTTGGCAAACTTCCAGGTACCAATGTTCTGCGAGTTCCGCTTGGACCTGTACAAAAAAATAAAGTTATTTTTTGTGTTATGTAAATATATATATCATACACTTATTACTATTCTTACTGCTATTGTTTCATTGTTGCCATTGTCATTTTGTATTATTTTTGGTATTTAATATTTAAATTTCTTCAGCACTGTGTATTAACAGCTGAGCTACTACCCCCCCCAACCCCACCCCCAAAACTGCCTGTGAAGAATCGTGATTATGAAAATAATTTCATATAGTTATCTGCAGCTAGAGTAAGCGAAGACAGACACTTTTTGAAATTATTATTATACATAAAACAGACATACATGTTGGGCCTACTTAGCTTAGCTTAGCCTTTAGTCTTTACAGAACTTTACACACAGTGACACAGTTACTCACTGGTTCAGGCTCTTTAACCGGTATATATGTAAATCTGCAACATCACTGAGCAGTTATTAACCAATAAATTACAATACCAAGAAACTTACCATGTTTGAAACAATCATCTGTGAAATGCCTGGAGCAGATCTTGGCATTGTCAGCATCGAAGCTGCTGTCCACTCTTATTGATGCCAATGATGGCATGCAGCAAACGGGCTCTCCATTCGGTTCCCTTCGGTAGACAATCCTCTGCATTTTGCACTTGTGCAAGCGCAATCGACTATGGCATGCAGCAGTTGCTGCCGACGCTTTTTGACATTTTTATCTGTGCAACTCGAACGCCATTTACATTCAACCGGCGACGCCGGAAGTAAACAACTCAATGTGTCCGCGGCGGGCGCAAAATCGAACTCGTTCACGCATAACGCGGAGCTGGCAGTCCAATAAATATTTGTCCATGGAATAACTGCGAGGAAATGAGCTCTCACATTTTACAGGTTATAGCAGGACGCAAACTTTCGCTGAAAGTAATTAAATCATTGGCTTATCAACGGGCAATTATAGATTAGGGGTGCGAAAACAATTCCACGGGTGGCGGGCAGCTATGATTCATGGGTTCACAGCCGCTTACGTGACAATGCGCCATTACCGTGTCCATAAAAGCATTTCGCCAAATTGCCGAAGAGTTTTTTTCCTTTCGCCAAATGGGAAACCATTTCGCCTATGGCGCAATTGGCGATCGGCAGCGCTAGCCTAGCATAAAATCCACTAAGAACACTTGATATACAGTTTCATTCATGGGGTTGTAGATTAATCCCTGAAAGTTTAGTGCCCGAGGTTCAAGCTGTATAGGGTAACAAAAATTTAACATAACCACATACAAACATATGCTAGCTCGATTATATTTAGATACAACATTAAAGCAATAATTACCTGTCCATGTAATTATTACCTGCACCTGAGCTGACTACTTAAACAGGTTACATACAAGATGTTTATTTGATGTAGCCATGCAGTGTCACGTAGGATAAGGCATGAATGAATGTTTTATGCTTTTAGGAATCTGCCGAAAGCCATCTGGTTCTCGCTGATCTTTGTCACTGCCATCTACATGATGACCAACATAGCTTACTACACCACAGTGTCTCCTGTCGAGATGGTCAAGTCTACGGCTGTCGCTGTCGTAAGTTGAAGCAATGGGGAAGGAAGTTGGGGAAGAGGAGAGGGAGGTTGGGGGAAGAGATGGGAGGTTGGGGAAGAGGGGAGGCAGGTTGGGGAAGAGATGAGAGGTTGGGGGAAGGGGGTAGGAGGTTCGGAAAGAGGGGAGGGAGGTTGGGGAAGAGGGGAGGGAAGTTGGGGGAAAGGGGAGGCAGGTTGGGGAAGAGGGGAGGGGGTTGGGGAAGAGGGGATGAAGGATGGGGGAAGAGATGGTAGGTTGGGGAAGAGGGGAGGCAGGTTGGGGGAAGAGATGGGAGGTAGGGGAAGGGGGTAGGAGGTTCGGAAAGAGGAGAGGAGGTTGGGGAAGAGGGGAGGGAGGTTGGGGAAGAGGGGAGGCAGGTTGGGGAAAAGGGGAGGGGGTTGGGGAAGAGGGGAGGCAGGTTGGGAAAGAGGGGAGGGAGGTTGAGGAAGAGGGGAGGGAGGTTGGGGGAAGAGATGGGAGGTTGGGGAAGAGATGGGAGGTTGGGGGAAGGGGGTAGGATTTTCGGAAAGAGGAGAGGAGGTTGGGGAAGAGGGGAGGGAGGTTGGGGAAGAGGGGAGGGAAGTTGGGGAAAAGGGGAGGAGGTTGGGGAAAAGGGGAGGGGGTTGGGGAAGAGGGGCGGGAAGTTGGGAAAGAAGGAAGGAAGGTTGTGGGAAGAGGAATAAGGGTGTTGAAAAAAGGAGAATGTTGAAAGATGGATGTTGGGTCTGGTGGAATGGGATGTTTGAGGGTAGGCTGTTAGGGGGCAGTTATCTTTGCCACTTGGGAATGTCAGTAAGGAAGTAGCAACAGGAACAGGTTGTGAACCAGGACAATGCTTGGAAACATCAAAATGCCTGTAAATTATGTTCGAGCTCCCTCTTCAATAACATTTGTTGCTTGTCTCATTTTAGATTCATTTTGTGAAAAATCAAACCTATGTAGCATCCACTACGACATGCTAGCTCTAGTACCCACTACGACATGCTAGCTCTAGTACCCACTACGACATCCTAGCTCTAGTACCCACTAAGACGTGCTAGCTCTAGTACCCACTACGACATCCTACCTCTAGTACCCACTATGACGTGCTAGCTCTAGTACCCACTACGACATGCTAGCTCTAGTACCCACTACGACATCCTAGCTCTAGTACCCACTATGACGTGCTAGCTCTAGTACCCACTACGACGTGCTAGCTCTAGTACCCACTATGACGTGCTAGCTCTAGTACCCACTATGACGTGCTAGCTCTAGTACCCACTACGACGTGCTAGCTCTAGTACCCACTATGACATGCTAGCTCTAGTACCCACTACAACATGCTAGCTCTAGTACCCACTACGACGTGCTAGCTCTAGTACCCACTACAACGTGCTAGCTCTAGTACCCACTACGACGTCCTAGCTCTAGTACCCACTACGACGTGCTAGCTCTAGTACCCACTATGACGTGCTAGCTCTAGTACCCACTACAACGTGCTAGCTCTAGTACCCACTACAACGTGCTAGCTCTAGTACCCACTACGACGTCCTAGCTCTAGTACCCACTACGACGTGCTAGCTCTAGTACCCACTACGACGTGCTAGCTCTAGTACCCACTACGACGTGCTAGCTCTAGTGCCCACTACAAAATGCTAGCTCTAGTACCCACTACAACATATAGCTCTAGTACCCACTACAACGTGCTAGCTCTAGTACCCACTACGACATCCTAGCTCTAGTACCCACTACGACATGCTAGCTCTAGTACCCACTACGACATCCTAGCTCTAGTACCCACTACGACGTGCTAGCTCTAGTACCCACTACGACGTGCTAGCTCTAGTACCCACTACAAAATGCTAGCTCTAGTACCCACTACAACGTGCTAGCTCTAGTACCCACTATGACATGCTAGCTCGTTTGTGTATATGTGTTGTTTTGTTTTGATGAAATTATTGGACAAACTAGTTAATTATTTTCGACTGGGCCAAATCAAAATGAGCAAAAGTTGCTTCGTCTCTATTTACATGGTGTACTCTCACTATTGAGGTCACCGTTGGGACTGGGCCAAGGTGACCAGACTAGCAAGGTAACCAGACTAGCAAGGTGATCAGACTAGCAAGGTGACAAGACTAGCAAGGTGACCAGACTAGCAAGGTGACCAGACTAGCAAGGTGACTGTATTAGTGAGACTAATGTTGTATACTTTACTGTTATGGAAATAACTTGGGACTGTCCCTAGTGGCAAGGTGACCATATTACAAAGGTGACTGTAACGCAAGGTTCGACTGTATTTAGCATGAGGCGATTTATACTTTAGCAAATCACCTGATATAGTATCAATTCTTTTAAATGATTTAACAAAAGTATGCAGTTTTATTTAACCTACTGCAAGTATTTCTGAATCTGTTAATGTATTGCAGGTTTGAACATCAACGAACCAGCTTCGCAATGGGCCAAATGAATTGAAGAGGGAGATTTTTAGTAACAGTTCATTAGACGTCTTTTCACAATGTCTATGTGTGTTTGTTCATAACAAGGTGGTGGTTGATTTGTTGCAGACCTTCACGAAGAAGCCGTTTGGTGTGCTCTGGTGGATCATTCCCATCTGTGTAGCACTCTCCACATTTGGAGGTGTCAATGGTATCCTCTTCACCACGGCCAGGTAGGGCTTTAGATCACAATGGCTTCTCCGGGGAAATTTCAAACACTTGTGATATTGGAACAACAAAATATATAAATCTCATTGTCACATTGCTTGTTACATTGATACTAAATAAGTTTTCTTTAGTTGACTTTATAATAAATATGATGGGAAGCTGACTGCTACTTCTGGGTATAACATGTTCTACATGAAACTTTGAATTACATTGACTAGTGTACAACCTCAACAACTTTGTATTAATATGATGGGAAGCTGACTGCTACTTCTGGGTATAACATGTTCTACATGAAACTTTGAATTATATTGACTAGTGTACAACCTCAACAACTTTGTATTCGCCTGGTGGCTGTCGTAAGACAAAACTGCGTGCACTTGAAGTCGGCACCCTTATGAACTGCAATCGGAAAATACGCAAAGTTTTCTGGGAGAAAATACATCAATGGACGATGCCAAAGATAGCCACTAAACCCCTGTCCAATGAAAGCTGTTTTGTATATATTGTTTTGTAACCATGGTAAGAGAATGTTAGAAATGCTGACGGGTGGTTTTGTTGGACGTTGCATGGACAATGTTATTCATATGTGTGTTTTTCTATTTATTCTAACAAATAATATATCAAGTTGTGCAATGAAGTAGTTTGGCTGAATAAAGAATTTTTTATAAAAATAAAACTGCAAGAAAATGCTAAATATTGCATTTTTTTCAAAAGTATTACCTTTTATTCAGCCAAACTACTTCATTGCACAATTTGATATATTATTTATTAGTATAAATAAAACAAATACCAGGTAGACATATATAAATTACATTTTCCAAGCGACAATTTCAAAAATTATCTGGTTACCATGATTACCATCATACAAATTAATTATAATGTCATGTTACTTCTTCATATAGATATACTATGCTGTAAATTAGGTCAAGATAGGATGAGTAGTTTTTAAGACATAACTCTGTAAAATTCAGCATGTAGTCAGGGCATCCCTTGTGAGGCGAGCGATCGCTCTCACTCCCTATCGCTCACGCAAATCAATAATCTACGGAGTGATTTATCGCTCGCGTCAATTGTTAAAATCACTCGCTGCCTGCAAGTGTTTGTCTTGACAAGTAGTTTCTTGAGTATTAGATTCACTAGGAAACCTCTTTATAACGCAGCGTTTGGGCTCCTATGTTCGGAGTTCACATATCATCTGTCACTGGCGATGGCGATCGCAGCTCGCTGCACCAAGATTGCAAGAACGCCATCTGGCCGCGTGGTTTATAAAAAAGTTATCAAATGAGTGGACTAACGTCGGTGTGTATTATGTTTAAATGCCACATAATGTTGTACGTTGAACTGAATAAAATACATGTATACATGTACAGTTACGGAATAGTTAAGGGATCAACAATATTTCGCTACCATCTGATTGACCGACTACGCTGTAATGGCAATCGAAAATAAAATCATGGATCTGAACTACCGAAAATGTATACGAGCTGACATGGAGTGTAAAAGTTGATTAGACATTGAAAACGATAATTTTAGTAATTGTTCCACTTCGTCTTTCAACCGCTCTGAACACATAAATTCACGACGCACTTTTCCGGTACCACTTAACATTGATTCACTGTTTCATATGTGGATGAAAAATTTTGCGCACTGAGTTTGAGTTGTGCGTTTGGTATTATGATGCAATGGAAGCATGCCATTTCACCCCAGTTTATATTGGTGTTGCCTACTAAACTGCATTTATGAGTTATAACTATACATCTAATTCTAATACGTGGTGTATTTGTGAATCTCAGCTGCAATTTTCAAACCGCCTAAGCGAAATCGCACATGAAACCAGCACCGTATCGAGGCCACCTGGACGGCCCAGGGCACAGTACACTGCCACGGCACTGCCACTGACCTTGCCTAGGCTACGCCTACGGTAATCGATGACATGTTGCAATTCAAAACCGTTTCACCTATTGCAATGTATGGGGTTTGCTAAAGTAAACATTTATTTATTTGTACAAAAGTCAGCGCCAACAAGCCCCAATTAAAATTCATGGTGACAACGACATAATCTGAATGGGAAATGGTAGTGCCACCACACAGTAAAAAAAATAACTAACAAATCGCTCACCTAAATTAATTTGGCATATTTAGGCGAGCGATTCATCGCTCGCCTGTTGTTTTCAAATGTGAAGCCCTGTGTAGTGTTGACAGCAATGTCATGTCAGCAGCTCTAGTGGACACTTGAACAGCTGTTTGATGACTGGTGTTTCAGGTTGTTCTACGTGGGGTCGCGCGAGGGTCACATGCCCCAGGTCCTCAGTATGGTCCAGGTGAACAAACTCACCCCAGCCCCGGCAGTCATCTTTATGGTAAGTCCAGGGTTTTAAATGAATGCTTGTCCGAGACCAACAGATCGTCCCACGAACTAGTCTTTTTATAAATGATTGTTTGTATAACCAGTGCAAAATAGTTGATATCAGTGGTGCCACCTGGTAGACTAAACATATTACAGTGTCATCTAACCAGGTGGTTCCCCAGTGCACAGAAACGGAAATATGATTCAATGTATTGATGAAAATAGTTTCCACTGAGGAGCATGCGGATTACTAGCCCTCTACGTTAACTTTTTTGTCTAGGGGCCAACTGGCTCCTACCTACATTTTTAGGAGCCAAGTAATTGTGTGTGCATATATACATATAATAGCGTTTTATACAACTACAGCACCAACTTATTCCCAATCCAAATTAACTACAGATATCCATTTATTTTTTATTAATGTAAAAGTGAAATACAAATAAAAAATTTATGATATTGTGACAAGATACTATGCATTATAACACGTGTTACACTGACAAATTAATAACAGTCATGTGGAATCCTTGAAATTACCAATGATTAGCAATAAGTATACATATAAATTGATGACAGCTTCAGCCATCTCATTTTTGAGACAATCCGTGATGCTGCCAACAAACTAGCTGTTATAGCCAGTGGCGACCACACCAAATGTGTTAGCCGCCAAACAGAAAAAACAGTCGCATTTGCGACCAAATCAGTCACGATGTAGAGGGCTGATTACTAAAAAACGGATTATCACAAAGTGTATAAATGACACATCACTGTATATGTAACGTGAAATACGTATTTGAAAAATAATTATAAAAAAATTCTTTTATAGCACAGACTCCTCTGTACTATACAGATCAATGTGCTTTACAATAAAAAAATCAGACATGCAGTAAAATGTAACCACTAGATGTCACTGTGTGCAGGGTTTCACGTCACTGTTGTACCTCTCCTCGGTGAACATCGAGTCCCTCATCAACTATGTGGGATTTGTCAACTGGCTCGCCATCGGCATGTCCGTCCTTTCCCTCCTCTATTTCCGCTGGAAACGCCCCGACGCCCCCAGACCCATCAAGGTAAGTCAACACACCTTTTTACCAAGGTTTATAACGAGTATCATGTAGTACATATATGCATTATGTTTTTAACTAATTTATTTTATTTATTCAACTTTGTTACCATTTATTTATAGATATTGTACTATGCACATATTTGAACTAATTTATTATTATTTATTTAACGCTTTCTTTTTTATAATTTATTTATAAATATTGTACTATGCACATATTTAGCTAACAAATCTTATAGTTACATATCTGTACTATGTGTTTGTACAGTGGCAGTAAAGTCATAGAACCATACAAAAATGTGTGCCCAAATTTATATATTAACTAATTTAGGTATAAAATATAAATAAAACAAGTCAATATATTAGTTTCTAATTTTTATTTATACATCTAGCACATACAATTATAAAAATAACAAGAAAAGTTTGAAAAATTCAAGACTACGTGGTTGTAGGGCTGTCTAGAAGCCAATGTTGCGTGTGGTGAATATTAGGAAACAACTAGATTTTGCTTACGTTCACAGAAATTTAACCATTGAGCAGTGGGACTCTTTTCTGTGGTCAGATGAGAGCTTGTACCACCACTTGTGTGGGGCAAGACGTGTATGTGGGAAGGAAAGTGGGGGAGAGATACAGTGCAGAATGTGTTCTCCCTGCAGTGAAGTACGGCGGCTGGTCCTTTATTGGGGAAGGGCATGTCAAAGTTCAGGGTTGGCCAATTGTACCCTTGTAAGGGCACAATGAAGCTGGAACAGTATGCCAGAGTGTTGGGTCACCATATTTATGGTGAGGGTAAAACATTGTTCTTTCCGCAAGATAATGCTCCTTGCCATAAAGCCATAAGTCACAACATGTTTTAGAACTCTGACACATGATGTGATGTAGTGTTTCGCTTTGAGCTCAGACCTGAACCCAGAATCTGTGGGAAGGGCTATTCAAGCAGGTTGAGTCTAAGGGTCATTCAAACCAGTATTAACAATGTTATTTTGATAGTTTTAAGTGCTAGATGCAACAAAACATACAAACTGTTACAATGACTTGTTTCATTTAGGTGTATTCTCTTGCATTAGGTGCATATGGAGTTGTTGCACAAAATGTTGCACGGTCCCATGACTTCTTATTTTTTATTTTATTTTTTTCTTCTTCATAACATGCTTGGATATACTGAACTAAATGCCGACACCACAAAAAAATCACCTGGCACTAACATCATATTTCACCAATCCATCCATTAAAAATGCAGTCCTTTTGGAAATCCCCTTGAGTTCCCAGAGAAGCAGCAATGTCCGTAGTAACGTCTGCGTGCGCTATGATGTTCGAACCAGCTATATTCGTTCGCCGTGAAAGCGGAACACATCGTCTGGTTACTGTAATGTTACTACACATCAGTATATCTACTTAACTAAATCATGCACTTAAACCAGCAAATATCAGCACGTTAACTAAATTTATCGTGCCTTTGACACAAATGGAAATGCCAACCCATATGTGACCTAGTGACCCCACGGGATAACGGGCCAATCAAAATGACCGTATGCACACCCTGCCGCGTTTTTGTTAGATGGCTGGCATAATCTGATACCATAGACAACAACACATTACAAGTATAGATTCACGGACTATTGTGGTGGCAAATTAAGGGGACATGTCAATATTACAAATGGCCATTATGTATTGCCAACAATATATAAAACGCCAGTGAAAAAAACATAAATTTCAATACAAAAACAAGCATTTATTGAAATTGTGTTTTCATTAATAACCAGGAAATGATATTTAAAATATTGTTTGAGAAAAACTACAACACCCACGACAGTTTTGCATATGAACGCGTCTTACATGCACGCAACGTAATGCGGCAGTAAATTACGATTGGTAAAGGATTTGTGTAAAAAATACACTGCCACTTTAGGCTGTCTTTCAACTTTTGCTTAATTCATTCACGGTGGTGTAGCAGACATAATTGGTTTATATTTGGTTACACTGTCATACTTATATATATGTGATTTGTTTCTTTGGGGATTTTCTCAAAATGATTAAACTATTTTTTTTTCACATTTTCAAAGCATGTTTTAAACACATTGTAACATAACCAAATAAATGAAAAACTCCAAATGTTTTTAATCTGGTATATTATATAGTATTTCAACTACAATCTGTGAAGAAATGGTTAATCTTAAAAACTTCTACTGAAACTAATCAATTCAAGACAAGCATATAATAGCCACCCCAGCTACCTCGAAGCATCCTCCTCAATTGATTTAGCCCATCACGAATCAGGTTCGGTGGTGCTCAGATGTGCAGGGTGTGAATAGTTAGTGGTTTAAAACTTGCCTATTCAACTTTTGGCAAACTCGGGGGAAAAGATGTAGTCTGCGTATCATGTTGTCAGCACTGTCTCATGTTCCAGGTGTGGATTGGACTGCCAATCATCTACGTCATCTGCTCCATATTCCTCACAATTGTTCCCATCTACGCCAGCCCCTGGGAAACGGGTATGTGTCGTTACAGTACACCAAGTAACGCTGTAGGATCTGTAACAAAGTGGAACACTGTTACTCATTATTATTATTATTTATTATTATACATTTGTAACGTGCCATGTATCCGTGTTAAAAACCTGCTCAAAGGTGCTAATATCAAGTTAATTTAAGAAAAGACTTGCTACATTATAGTAACATTGGACACGGCTGTAACTAGAAAAGACCACTGACCTATATAATAATGTAGATCAGTAGAAAAGATATATTGCTCCCCATGCAAAACCAGGTAGTCAGGAAGTGTTGTACTTGTCAATATAAAAGGTGTGTAAGTTTTGTTGTATGGCTGGTGACACTGTTGTATGGCTGGTGACACTGTTGCTCGTCATAATAATAATAATGTTCACAGCGCTTTACAGAGAATACGTTTAAAATAGTAAATTATATATAATATTTAGTTTTAAAATGTTTAAGATGGTCGTGTAAATATAATTATGAACCATAATAAAGGTTACTATAATAGCAGCATGTGTTTTCGTGCGTGTGATTTACTCCAATGTGACCCTGCTGTGTGTTCCAGGGATGGGCATGCTGATTATGGCCTCTGGTGTTCCCGTCTACCTCATCTGTATTTCCTGGAAGAAGAAGCCAGAGGGCTTCAATGAGATCATGGGTGAGTTGATGTGTTTAGGAGGCTAAGTGGACCAGAGGGAGCCACTTGTGTGGCAGAATAGACCCTTCCCATATACCACCACGCTACCTGGTGGATCATAATGATTCGAGTAACAGAACATTAAGTAGTGATTCATGGCATCTTTTCACACACAACAATAGTATTTTGGCGGTGCATATTGTCCGTATTTAACACAATTGATTCGTATTGAATGGTGTCTAGTGTAGATTATTAAAAGGATATCTTCAGTTACTGGATTTTATGCATCCAAAACCAGCAAAAGTTACATTAATTTCTAGTAACATAATTGAACTATTTACATTTTATGTCTCAGTGGTATTAACAGTCACTACACATGACAAATACGCCTACAAATTAGGTCTTCAAACATGCACTTGCCAGGTGATGTTCTCAGAGTTACCTGAACCTTAAACTTCCATTAAAACGCACCAGGTAATGTAGTGGTGCTGGGAAGAGTCTGTTGTAGTTGTTCTATGTAGCACCGTGTATGGAATAACTAACCTTCTAATTGCACTCTTGGTTCATTTTTATTATTGATTGTCAACCCGCATCATTATCTCTGCTTGAAAAATAATTAAATATTTGACGTTAGTTCATGTTTTTGTACATATTCAGTATTCCTATAGTATTTTGGTGTCTATCATTTTGCTGGATATTCTCCATGCTAAATGATACAGTAGATACACTTTATACTGTAGGCCTATAACATGATTTATGATAACAATAGTCGGACTGCACTTGTAAGATTCTGTTGTTAATTTTCTCCACAGCAAGCTTGACAATTAACATCCAGAAACTACTGATGGTGATCCCAGAGGAGAAGTCTGCCAGTGTATAGGTGACGTTGTCATGGTAACATCTCGAATACAGCGACATTCATCACATGACAGTGGTTGTTTCGTCACATGACGATGATTATCTTATTGTGTGATGTATGAAAATTAAGCTGGTGGTTTGGTGATACATCTGGTGGTTTGCTGAAACTAGACTTGCATTGCACCATATGTAGTTTTCTGTGAAGGTCAATAGATGCATCATGAGAAAAGTCCTTGACGCTGTGAAACTTGTAGAAGTATGAAAATGCACAATATGTATCAATGTTTTGTAACTGTCACTCGTTTGATGCGAGATTTATAGATGGTCTGCTTGTAGAGCACTAGACCATAGATCATATGGTCTGCTTGTAGAGCACTAGACCATAGATCATATGGTCTGCTTGTAGAGCACTAGACCATAGATCATATGGTCTGCTTGTAGAGCACTAGACCATAGATCATATGCAGCAAGAGTAGTTTGATGTCGTCTGGTGGATCACTTGTATGTGTACATCAATGGCCTGCTGATTCAGTTGTATGAAGGATGATGGTGGAATGTGTTGCCAGTCCTAGTGTTGCCTGCCTTATAGAACCCAGGGGAAGTTAGAGCTGGTTGTTGCCTGCCTTATAGAACCCAGGGGAAGTTAGAGCTGGTTGTTGCCTGCCTTATAGAACCCAGGGGAAGTTAGAGCTGGTTGTTGCCTGCCTTATAGAACCCAGGGGAAGTTAGAGCTGGTTGTTGTCTGCCTTATACAACCCAGGGGAAGTTAGAGCTGGTTGTCTGTCATATAGAACCCAGGGGAAGTTAGAGCTGGTTGTTGTCTGCCTTATAGAACCCAGGGGAAGTTAGAGCTGGTTGTTGCCTGTCATATAGGACCCAGGGGAAGTTAGAGCTGGTTGTTGCCTGCCTTATAGAACTCAGGGGAAGTTAGAGCTGGTTGTTGTGAGTCTCTTTGCAGACACACTATTGTCACACTACGCACACAGTTCTGTGTAAAGTTCCCGTGTTTCGTGAGTGAGAGATGACGTGATAGGACAGTGTTGTGATGTATGGTTCTCTCAGTTTGCCATTGCAGTTTGTCGCTCTATATAGATATTATGTATAAATGTCACTGGAGAATTGTCTATTGTTGTAGATGCCCAGATCGACTTGTATATAACTTATTGAGTGTGAATTGTTATGCAAACAATGCACAGTAGAATGCAAGGACACACAGTATAGTAAACAGTAGCTAACACAACACAACCCGACCATATTTGGAAATGTGTTACTTAATGTGCTAATTGTGGTCATCTATTAATTCATTTGATGCAACATCTTAGATAATTTATGGTATATTTTATTAAGGAAGGAGTTTGTTTAATTTTTGAATGGAGGTACATATTTTTGGTATTGTGTTTACCAATATGTTTGTTGAAAAGATATTTTGTTAAAGGGAATGTTTACTTCTATGTAGCGGCACTAGGGCTGTGCTTCACGAGGACGATTCAGTGAGACTACGCAACGTAATATATTATATAAATGTGCAGCAGAACTTTGCTTTGTATGTCGTATTTGTTAGATCTGACTTGTGTTAAGAAGGTTATATTTGTTGGTGTGAAGTTATTATTTTAAATGGAAGAATCGTGTTCACTCGTATGACACCTCAACGAATGTGTTATGATGTAAGTGCACAGTGCAGTAGTTACTGTTTGCTGTGTCCACACATCGGGACTAATTGCTATGTATATGTAAATGTACAAATAATGTAGTCCATGTTTGGCAAAATGTCAACATTGTGCAGGCAGAGGAAGATACTGCTAAAATAGTAAGTGAAATAGGAATGATTCTGAATTAATCAAACTTGCTCACTCGTACAAACTGACATAGGTAGTCTGTGTGAGCAAACCTTTAATGTTGTGTGTAGAACAGTCTGATTGGTAGGGAGGAAGTGATAGTGATTTAGTATGTATAATTATAAAGGTTGTGATAGTTAGAGCACATCATATGGTACATATAACCAAGACATTTAGTACCTTGGTGTGTTGACACACAAATGTTGCTAGTTAATTAAGAGTCACAAATAGTCGCAAATACAATTATGTATTTTTCTTAACTTGATTCCTATTATGCTGAAGTCAAGGATCATGATTTTATTCCTGTCTCGTCCATGATTTTCCTCCCGATGTGTGTACGATTATGCTGGGACCAATCAGACTATGACATCAACTAATGTTTGATTGGAGTTGTGTAAGTTCAACACAGCAACATAGTATGCCGCAACTAAGCAGGGTACAACTATACATCTTGCAGATACACAGTTATGTACCCGTCGTTCATAATTTCTGGCTGTCGCAAATGCACTTTGTTCGTTGCATATGCTAAGGTAAGTTCTGTACTGCTTACGAACTTGATAAATATAACTCCAGTTGCCTATGGTTATGTTAATATAAAGATGCATAGTGTATTAGTAATATTATTTTTAATATATTAGGTTAATTATATTTGTTTCCTTAAAATTCTTACATGGTTATGAATTTGTGACCATAATTATGCAGATTGAATTTCATGTCAGTTTTTTATTTGTAACTGACTTGATTATAATCAGCTGACCCATGGTCATCAATGTAGTGGACAAGATAGTTGGCCAAGTTTGTCTCAGGTCAAGATTTCCTCTGCACAGTTCACAAATGTAGATATTAGATGATTGGGGTGTGCTTAATTGTTGGTGTGATATCGTAACAAAAGTGTAGTGTGCTTTTGTGTGTGTTAGACACAGTTGTGAGAAAATAAAGTGACAAGTAATTCTGTTCTGCCTCTTGTCATTTATTATACGGACAGCTCTAAAAACCTGTGTGTAATGGACAGCTACAAAGCCTGTGTATAACGGATAGCTCCAAAGCATGTTTGCACTGGACAGCTCCAAAACGTATATGATGGAGAGTTCCAAAACCTGTCTATAACGTACAGCTCCAAAACCTGTTTATACCAGACACCTCCAAAATGTGTATACCAGACAGCTCCAAAACCTGTGTATAATGGACAGTTCCAAAATCTGTATAATGGACAGCTCCAAATGAACAGCTTTAAAACATGTATGATGGACAGCCCCAAACCCTGTGTATAATGAATAGCTCTAAAATGTGTATAATGGACAGCTCCAAAAATGTGAATAACAGACAGCTTCTGATGGATGTCTGATGTGGAGATATGTTGTCATGGTGTGGAAGCATGCAGTAAATCCTCTGTATAGTGCAGTGATGGGTGCAAGGCTTTAAAAGTATGGGAAATACTTGCACTACAGTATTGCACTAATAAAAATATTGCAAATTACTCATAAAAATATTGCTCTATAACAGTATATAGAATGCTCTATAACAATAATAAGAATTCAGCACATACATTTTCTATATTAGGAGAACTGCTATAAGCAGTGGATTAAGAGTAAATGTGGAGAAGACAGAAGTGATGACGAGTAATGGGGAGTGCAAATATATCGGGAATACAAAGAATTGCAAAACTGCAATAAGACCTGTCTTGACCTATGGAACAGAGACATGGGCCATCCGCAAGAACAAAGAAAGAATACTCGAGCGAATGGAGATGCGAATGCTGAGATGGACTGCAGGAATATCTTTGATAGAGAGAAGTTTTAATGAAGACAAGGAAGATGGATGTTTTATGCATAACTGATGAATCCGACTGAGTTAGTATGTAGAGAGCAACACAATGCGAAAAAAGGCATGTAGGGGACAGCACAGGTTAAGAATGAGTGACGTGGTGAGGAGATACATGGAGGTGGCAGAGGTTGTGGAGGAGATACATGGAGGTGGCAGAGGTTGTGGAGGAGATACATGGCGGTTGTGGAGGAGATACATGGAGGTGGCAGAGGTTGTGGAGGAGATACATGGAGGTGACAGGTTGTGGAGGAGATACATGGAGGTGGCAGAGGTTGTGGAGGAGATACATGGAGGTGGCAGAGGTTGTGGAGAAGATACATGGAGGTGGCAGAGGTTGTGGAGGAGATACACGGAGGTGACAGAGGTTGTGGAGGAGATACATGGAGGTGGCAGAGGTTGTGGAGAAGGACGCAATAGACAGGACACGACACATCGTGGCGGAGGAGGATCCGAGCAGTCACTCCCAACAGGTTTTTCTTGGTGGAGTTTAAGTTTGATAATTGTAAACTACTAAATATACAGATTAGTAAGGCGAAATGTTACCCTTCTAGCATTAACAGTTCAGTAGTAGTGACACATTATACCTTACGTGTGCGGACATGGCCCACCTTCCCCTACAGTTTTGCAAGTATTTGCAATATAAAGTGTTGCAAAAAATACTTTTGCAATACTCAAATTATTATTAGTATTGTGCCCATCCCTGGATTAAGTGTATTGCTGTTTGAAAATATAATTGCCCAAGCTGCTTCAAACCAGAATTGACTAACACTTGGCCAAGGAATGGTATTATACTACCAATACAGGTACAATGAAAGACTTGGCTATTTGGACGAATGAGTTGGTTACCATGCTAGTTTACCACCAGAAGGTAAAGGTACGTTCTTATTATTATATATGTATATATATATATAAAATATATATATTTTTGTATGTATATATTACCAAAGTTTCGAAACGGCAGCCAATGGATTCGAACCCGGGCTCTCTCCATTGAAGGTACGACTTTCTGACCACAACGCTACCGCGCCCACAAAATATGGCAATCAGAATATCAACAAGTGACTGCCTACAAATGCTGTATGTTGAAAACGTTGATGAAATATAATAAAGAAAAAGAGTTAATTATACCTCTGAATAAAGCAACAATTAGGCCTCATTTAGAATACAGCAAACATGCTTAAAAGCCATATTGCAAGAAAGACACAGATAAGCAACAAAATAATACAGAGAAGAGTAACTAAGCTGATTCCAGAACTTAGACACCTTAAACTGCCTTATTTTATTGACTTCCGCGTTCTCTAGAAAGTGATGCCATCTTTCGGAGACAGGTAGAAACAACCATCACAGGTGGGTAAATTGACGTAATATTTTCAGATTCCACTTGTTTATACGGAAGTCAAATATAAGAGTTTTAAATATTCAGAATATATTCCTCCAATATGAGTCCACATTAATTATGTACATCTTGTACGATGTGCCACATAAATGTACGACGGTTCTTGTACACACGCCAGGTGGCTAATCCAAAAACTCACGAGATTTACTTGGAAGTTGCGATGAGAAAACAAAAATGGCGGAGGAGCAGGTGATTTTTCTGGCTGTGTTACAACTTTGCTGTTTTCTGATATTTTTCTTGAACAAACACTTATGCGTCGCATCAGATTAACACGTCAACGATTCCCAAACCGCTACGTGCATTCGTTGCAAACTGTAATTCTAGTGTCGCGTATAACGACGGATGTATTTGCATTACTCCCATTTTCGCCTATTTTGAGGCATGCTCCAGTGCGGAGCTGCAGGATCGCGTCTACAATAACAAATGCATTCTCACGCCCACGCAACCAAAATTCGCGTTCAGGTCATTCATTAAAAAACCCACTGTCTTATTTTACATGCACATGCTAGTAGTATTGTTTTGAACATCTGTTCTGTTTTCCCTTGACCGAATGGGGTAATTGACAGCGCGCCATTTCGCTGATCAGCTGCGTTTGTAAATTTGGTGTTGACAGAATGAGATGGCAACATATTTGTAATCCCACATGCTTTTGGGTGATGTGTTTTCTAATACTCGATTCTGTTTGTCAGTTTTTCAGCTTTGTTCAGCATTTCAGGGCACCAATACTTCCAGACAATATTAACAAATTCAAATGTGTGCCACTTGTGAAGTTGACCCCAAAATATGACACCAAATAAAAAATCCATACATGCAAATCATTGTAATATGCATAACAAATTTGCAAAAGAATAGGCACCCACATTGTTGTGTGATGTGCCAAGGCCTGTTGTGTAAGTGCATAAAGTCAACAAACATTTTGGCTAAAAGAGTAAATATGACATTGAATCTTTGAAATCCACGTGAGCGCTTTGGTTTTTTTTCATAACAATGTACACCAACAGTTTACGCGAAAAGTCTCCAAGTGTGACAGGACATCGGGTCCTGTGAACTGAACAGTTTTGCAGATTTTTATGGGATGTAATTTTACCCTAGCCTAGAGAAACTTTAACCAGGTTCCTGATTAATTCACCAGAAGCACTCCGCGCACCATAGAGATAATTATAACTATCTATAATCGAGATAGCATATGTTTTTATGTATGTATGTATGTATATATATAATGTTCACGTTTTCCTAGACGGCTTGCACCTCGGGTGCCAAACTTTCAGGGATTAATCTACGTCCTCACGAACGAAACGTAACGCCTTTATTTTTTCGAAATACCCCATATATCTAGGGTTCTTAGTGGTTTTTATGGTAAATCAAATGTTCGCTGCGTAAAACGTTAATTTCCAACAATCGCAGAAACCACGCGCACCGCTGCAAATATTTTGGTACGTAAATCTTTTGAGAGTACGTAGCGCCATATGGGTGATTTATATTATTGTAGTAGAAAGCACGCACCCACGTATTGGCCCGAGGTCATATTCTACAATCAACACAAGTATCCATGCCCCATGGGTCTAAATCACAGTGGTCTAAATTCATGCGACCTACATTTTGAACATGCAATGCATCACGTGCGTGACGCGGTTGTTTCTGGTAATATGTTCAAGTGTATTGATAGCATATTGGCCTGAGGCATTTGGTAAACATTGCTATCATGACTGTCACGTATAAACTACCACTGCATTTTTTTTAGTATATATAAAAGTGGCGCCACACGGCATCAAGACTATTAACATGACCGGTTATTATTTCAATATAGAATGACTGTTCAGTTACATGTTGAGCATTGATGTGGTTGATTAAAAATACAATGAATTTTCCATATTGATATCGCTTCGGCTACGGTTTGGCAACATTTCTTACAATGTCAAACATGTCACAAACGATTTATGGTTAGCATATAGCCAGGACAACACTTCTGAGATGTTTATTAACATTCCGTTTATTTTTGCTGGGTCTAAAATATTGCAGCTCAGTAAATATTTCGAGTTGCCATGTGGGCTACTGAAGTAAAAAAAAATTTAAGTCGCCCGAAACCAGTTTTGGGCGCCATTGGCGACCACTAAATCTCACCCCTGCATATGTCTGTAAAAAATATAAATAGAGATACAATATTTAAATTATTAATATATATCGGGCCGAACTCAAACTGATGTAATTCAATATGTTTTTTATTCCTGTAATATTAGGCTGGTGCACACAGCAAATTTCTGTGCGACCAAAAGTTGTTTTTGTATGTGCATCCACCTTGTCAAGACTGCAATCTGACACTTATTTAAAGCATTGTATTGTTTTGTAAAGAAACCTTTTCCAATGACACACTCCTACATTATTTGAACTATGCCTTGGTACTTGGTGCTGCCAGTCAGTATCTCTTGACATTGCGACGTAATGCTGGCTGTTATGGTAACGTCTAGTGATGCTTTGTCCTTGTATAACACAACTTAAGACGATCGAAGAATAATTCACGGTTCGCATAGCGGGGCAGACAGTTGTACGTAATAACTACAAAAGGTAATTCAATTGTTCGTAGAAAGGGTAATAGCAGGGTGAATTTTGAAAAGCTAAAACTGATATAACACGACCGTGTGGTCGTAGTTGAACCCTAAAAGTTTGGAACCCAAGATGCAAAGCGTCTAGGAGTATAATAACATACAAGCATACATACTCATAGTTGATTGTAATAAGATGACATTCAAGGGGTATTCATGTTACATTGACATGTTTTCTAATTAGATATAAAACAGTAATGTGATGGATATTTGTCGCGAATGTACCTCCAAATATTTTCTACAAAATATTGCATGTATGTCCACCATAAACCATTACCAATGTAGATCACCCTGCAATGTTTCTGAAGCCAGTGTGTTTAAGGGAAGATCTGAAAACATCAAAGTACAAAATTACATGGAACCTTTGTCATTTCGCATCGGCTTGCTCTTGCCAACTATACGAATAAAACAAAACTGCTTTTAATAAGTTTTATGCAAGA
Source organism: Lamellibrachia columna (assembly GCA_963662155.1). Taxonomy (NCBI): domain Eukaryota; kingdom Metazoa; phylum Annelida; class Polychaeta; order Sabellida; family Siboglinidae; genus Lamellibrachia; species Lamellibrachia columna. Next base: position 50,472,839 of record OY759264.1, read on the forward strand.
TAGGAAAATAAATGTTTACATACATCGATGTACAATATTTTACAATACAGAGCTCTGCTAGCCAGTTCTGGGTAGCGTTCGTCAAGGTTTTTAGATCATTCATAATTTAAATATAATTTGTAGTAGTACGGAATGTGGTGTTGTGACAGGAACTCGTCCAGCTGGAGGTGTTGTGTAAGCAACTGTACGAGTCGACTGATGCTAACATCCGCTCGGAGGCTGAGAAAACCCTGGTGCAGTTTGCCAGCTCATCGGAATGTCTCAACAGATGTCAGATGCTACTAGAACGTGGCAATGTAAGTCTGTGTCTTCTGCAACACGTGACAATTACATTACTTGATAATGATAATAACTTTCTTATCTAGCACCCAATCCAAATAATTGTTATGTTTGAGCACATACTGCTTGGCATTTTAATGGCATGAGATGGTGCCAATGAAAAGAATTGACAGAATACTAAATGTGTTTTAGTTAATTGCACTCAGGCACAGTGGCATGACAAACAGTACAATATAGCAAACATCCTCTCTTGCTGTGTCATTAGCTTAGAATGGAAACTGGACAGATGTAACATTTGTGTTTGTACTTGAGAGATGTATCAGTTGTGTTTGTTCTTGACAGATGTATCAATTGTATGTGACATGTTTATTTCTTGTGGTTGACAAATGTGCACTCATGCTTGCAGTCTCCATATGCCCAGCTATTGGCTGCAACGACTCTTGCCAAGCTGGTGGCACGCTCTAATGTTACTCTTCCCCTTGAACAGCGCGTCGACATGCGTAAGTACCAGACTTCTCCAACAGATGGGGTTTGCAGGCTCAGCGTCTATTAATAAAGTTTTTAAGAAGTTCACCAGTAGCATTTGGACAAAACACATGCTATCGAATAAAAGGTCAAAAGGTAAAGGTATGTTCTTATATAGCGCTGTATCCAGTCCTTGGGACTGTTCAAATCGCTTTACACTTCACCCCCTGGCAGACCTGTTCATTCCCATACCATCTCGACTTCTCTGGGAAGCATTTGGCCATGCTGCAATTACTGCGCGAAGACTATTCATTCACAGATATCCACCTGTAGACAGGTACAGTGCCTCATTGTGCGTCCCGTTATACCGTGGATTCGTATGTAAGACGGTCAGTGGTGGAACCCGATTTTCTGCCACCGGGGAATGCCAAATGCTGGTCTTCCATTGGTGTTCGTGTGCCTATGCTACGATCACCGCACCGGTCTAATTCATAACTAGCACTTGTTTTGCGTGATGTACTCCTCGTGTTTGTCAAACCTGCTTAGGCTTGCTTTGACAATTCTCAATAAATATTAACAAGATTTAACAAGATTTGCCATCCAAGCCAAAGGCCCAGATGGCAAGTGGACAAGGAAGCCATTGGCTTATTGAGAGTCCAACAATGTTCATCTACTTATAGCCCGCCCTCCTGAGATATGTGTCAACCTTGTTTTTAAACATATTCACGCTGCTAGCAGTTACACAATCTGTAGACAATTTGTTCCATTCATTTATTGTCCTCTGTGAGAACGAGTGCTTCCTGATGTCCAATCTACATTGATCCTTTACTAATTTTACCTCATGTCCTCTAGTTCTGCTATCCTTCTTGAGTGAGAAAAACATATTTCTATCAATATTTTCATACCCATTCAATATCTTAAAAACTTCAATCTGATCTCCTCTTAACCTCCTTGTCTCTAGAGTTGTTAAACCACATTCTTTCAGGCGTTCTTCATAACTAAGGTCTCATAACTAAGGACATCATTTTAGTTGCTCTCCGTTGTATGCGTTCAAGCGTATCTATATCCTTCTTACGATATGGTCTCCATGCTTGTATACAGTATTCTAAATGAGGTCTAACTATTGCTTTATAAAGAGGTATAATTAACTTTTTTCCCTTGTATGTTATGTTTCTTCTAATCAATCCAAGAATTTGATTACCCTTTGAAGCTGCAATACCACACTGCTCTGAAACTTTCATATCAGTGCTTATTGTAACTCCTAAGTCCTTTTCTTTTACAGTAGTACCCAGAACAGTATCTCCCATTTTATAGTTTACATTCAAGTTCCTATGTCCTGTATGTAGGCATTTACATTTCCCAAAATTGAACAACATCTGCCATTTCTCAGACCATTTCACTAATCTGTCTAGATCGTTTTGTAAATGTTGTTTATCACCATCAGTATTAACCTTTCTAAACAGTTTTGTGTCATCTGCAAATTTCAGTACGTTACTTGTTATACTGTCGTCCAAGTCATTGATATAAATTAAGAATAATATAGGTCCTAATACTGATCCTTGAGGTACCCCACTCAAAACCAATTTCCAATTTGAAACTTCTCCATCTACTACAATTCGTTGTCTTCTATCAGTCAGCCATTCTTCTATCCAGTCAGTTATGCTATCCCCGATACCATGGGCTTTTAATTTAAGTAGTAATCTTTGATGTGGCACTTTGTCAAAAGCTTTCTGAAAATCTAAGTAGATAATATCTACTGGCGATCCCACGTCTATCCACTTAGTGATTTCTTCCAAAAAACATAACATATTTGTTAAGCATGACCTCGCTTTAAGGAATCCATGTTGAGATGAATTTAATAATTTATGCTTAACGAGGAAGTCCACCATATGGTCTTTAATTAACCTTTCTAATAATTTACAAATCACTGACGTTAAACTCACTGGTCTGTAATTCTCTGACTTATTTCTCGAACCCTTTTTAAATAATGGTATGATGTTTGCTTCTTTCCATTCAAACGGAACAACTCCCTCTTTTAATGACAAGTTGAATACTCTTGGTGAGCAATGTCAGATAACGAACGAGTGACGATGTGTTGTTTGTTTTGCACTGCTGCCGGCATCAATCGCAGATGCTGTCTTTGCATCAGCGGTTTGTAAATTGCAATCGAGATTCACAATTACACCTCTTGTAAGAATCAGATAAACAGTCTTAAATGGAATTTAGTATGCAATACCAATATATATAGCAATGGCATGCTTCCATTGCATCGTAAATCTAATCGTTTTCGAGATACCAAACCAAAAGCCAAATGCCCAACCCAATATGAATTCGTCATCCGCATATGAAATGGTGAATCGATGTTAAGTGCTGGGTCATGAATTTATACCTCAGTCGAGATCGGTTGAATAACGAAGTAAAACAATTATTAATTCTACCAATTGTCTTCGACAGCATTCTTGGACTTGGTGCAGCGGGCGGCAGTCGCTGTTTAGTAGCACCTTGGTGGCAGACATGGGAACATCTAACGTGCCTCACACGATATGAAACATGAATCATATCACAATTACAATATGAAAATTATAAAGCAGTCTTGTTGGGAAATGTTTCATGATTGCTGTTTGTCATGAGCACACAGAGCACCTAAATTATTGCATGACTGGTTTATTCTGAATAATTATGGTAGAAGGTGTATTGATTATATTATAAGTAAAATTTTGCATCATTCCAGTTTTAACAAAGCATCATATTTTGGCAGGAGTTATCACTTATCTGCATAGAAAGGAAGAAGTTGATTGCCAGTGTCACAAATTACCAGCATTACAAATGATAAATAAAATAAATTTATTGTATTTTTCGGAACTTTCCTACAAACATGCACCACACACACTCAACGTATATACAGTCACATGCTCACACTGGCACACATGCGCATGCACATACCCAATGTGTGTATACACACAAATCACAGCAGAAAGTGCTTACTCTGCTGGCAAACTGACACACTGTCTTGTTGCAGGAAACTATGTTATGAACTACTTGGCGACACGACACAAGTTACTGGGCTTTGTATCACAGGCTCTTGTGCAGGTTGGTATTTTTAAAGGTACACGGTCTGACTGTTTTTGTTGCAAAACCATGTTATATAATATATTATATCCTAACAGCTTTACCACACAAAAGTGACTTTTAATTTGAACGATTTGGCTTGAATCGCATGTTTACAATTGCATGTTGAATGGGGCAGCCTAATAGGCAGACCAGAACAGCAATGTCATTCTTATTTCTGTTATTTATTACTTCCAATTGTGTCTACAGTATAAAAAAATACTTGTTAATTGTTTGTATTTTTGTAACAATTGTAGCTACGTAGTTCCTCTGATTGTTATCTATATAACCCGGTCCACCCGTTGATAAGTTCAATGTTTGTATACAGATGATGGTGAAACATAATATAAGTGTAATGTTTATGTTGTAATATAATAGAATACCATATTTATCATTACCATTTAGGTTTTAAACCAAAATATTAAACATAGATGTTGATTTACCTGCTCAGTATTATTTATATGTTGGCACAGTGTTCTGTTGTTGCTATTTACACTTTCTTGTAGTGCAAAATTACAGCCATGAGATATATATATATATATATACATATATATAGGGTAACGAGCATGCAAATTTGCTCAACGTGGAACAATGTGAAATAAAATAAGCAGTGTGCTCTGTGTGACGTGTTACTTGTCACACATATGAACAATTGATCTTACTGGGTTTTTATAACTTTGTTTCAGTTATTTGCGACGATCACCAAGCAGGGTTGGTTTGACATTACCAAGGATGTCTTTGTCTTCAGGAATGTCATCGTTGATGTCAACCAGTTTCTAAATGTGAGTAGTCAAGGATTCAAATTACATATGTTTTTTAAGTTTATATTTGTGGGGAAAAAATTCAAAATTTTGCAAACAAGGCATAACATGTTACATACAGTAAGAATGTATTGAATTTCTCAATGCTGTGGCAGTATATCAGGTGTAATAATATGTAATTATGATATTTTATTGGAAAGTTCCAAACATTGAAATGTAAAAAGTTAAAATCTGCTGTTATGTTGATGCTTCAGTAGTTTATCTATAACTTTTGTACTCAATATAGTTGATACATTATGCAAAGTTATAAACAGGGGTAGCTGAGATTTTTAGGGTGGTTATTACGTGTTGTGATCTTTGTGACAGAGTGGGGCAACACACCATGTGATGATTGGGGTCCAACTTCTGTCTCAACTGGTGTGTGAGATGAACCAAATACAGGTAAGTCTCTACACAATTTACAGTCCTTCCGTAGCTTTCTCATAATGCATATTTGAATCAATATTTATTTAACATTTATTATTTAATTGATGAAGACATCTCTCCAGTCTTTGTATACGTATACTGTGCTTCTGCTGGAATATAGAGATTTCCTTCAACTATATTTCTGTTGCAATATGGCGATTTCCATAAATTTTTCACATCATGATCAACCGTGTGTTGTTTGTCCTTCAGCCTGACGTCAGTCGGTCGCTGTCGAAGCACAGAAAAGTGGCATCGTCGTTCCGCGATACACAACTGTTCGAGATCTTCCAACTGGGTTGCAACCTGCTGAAGAAAGCATCGGAGATGATAAAGACCATTGACTTCAGCGATGCTGATCAGGTGAGTGGTTCTTACAGTAGAGGTCTATTCTTGTGATCACACAAACTACTCCTATAATTCCAGTGTTTTACTGTTGTGACTTGCTTTGTCTGGCAGGCTGTTTACACACATCGTCATAAGAAACAGCATAATTTGTTTTCCTTATATATTATGACAACTTGTCACAGGTATAGTTCTGTCGTGTTCTACCCTTTTCCATGTCTAAGTCTTTCCATGTTTTGTAATAAATCTATCCGTGTTTTCTAATATATCTTTCAATGTTTTTTAATATAGCTTTCCTTTTTTTTCTAATATATCTTTCTATGTTTTCTGATATATCTGTTCTTGTTTCCTAATATTTCCATAAGGTATACTGCATATTCTATTTCCTCGACCATAGATTTCTGGTGAGTAATATCCCTAAACTAAATTGTTTGGATCTGTGGTTCATCTGCAATTAGAGTGATTTCACCCAGATTTTTCTAAGTTGTCAATAATTGAACATTGTAACATGGCTGTGCAAATTACATATAGCAGATAACTTATAAATTGCTTACAAGAAGTGTATCTTATCATACAGATTGCAGCATTGACTATGGTGGGAATTTTTGAACAATTCCAACAAGACGTTGGTAGTGAGGTGATTCCCTCCTGATAGGTCCATTAGTAACATCTGTGAATATCATCTAGATGAAAGTGACATAACTCTTCTCCGTTTACATGCTTTGGACATAGCAATAAAAACATTGAAGATGCCTTTAAAGATCTGAAATTTGGAGAGAGAAATTCCAGGGGGCATCAACAAGATATACTTTTTATTAATTTCTGCTGCAAATTGAGATCTTTGTAAATATTTGTTTATTTCAGCACTGGCTTTTAGAAGGCTTTACCCCATCACTGTTGTTTTTCAGGATTGCCACTTGTGTTCCGAGGATAAGGTTTCACACAAGGTAGTTTTATTGGGAGAGGGTGAGGGTTAGTGGCTTACCTGGTGGATGGGCCTTGGGATGGTTCAGCCTGTGGATCAGTATACACTTCCTTATTCCCGGCAATTTATTTGTTTTGGTATTTTGTTTTTATTCAGTCGAATCCAACATGTCTTCTTTGTTAAGGATGAGTTATTCATTGGTGATGGAAACAAGGGTTTGTGTCTTAGCTCGGGCTGTTTGTGAAACTTGTTTGCTGGCTAGTGTTGTGTGGTTTGTGGGAGACCATACAGTGTTGTGTGGTTTGTGGGAGACCATACAGGGTTGTGTGGTTTGTGGAAGATCATACAGTGTTGTGTGGTTTGTGGGAGACCATACAGTGTTGTGTGGTATGTGGGAGACCATACAGTGTTGTGTGGTTTGTGGGAGACCATACAGTGTTGTGTGGTATGTGGGAGACCATACAGTGTTGTGTTATTGTGGGAGACCATACAGTGTTGTGTGGTTTGTGGGACATCATACAGTGTTGTGTGGTTTGTGGGAGATCATACAGTGTTGTGTGGTTTGTGGGAGACCATACAGTGTTGTGTGGTTTGTGGGAGATCATACAGTGTTGTGTTATTGTGGGAGATCATACAGTGTTGTGTGGTTTGTGGGAGATCATACAGTGTTGTGTGGTTTGTGGGAGATCATACAGTGTTGTGTGGTTTGTGGGAGACCATACAGTGTTGTGTGGTTTGTGGGAGATCATACAGTGTTGTGTGGTTTGTGGGAGATCATACAGTGTTGTGTGGTTTGTGGGAGATCATACAGTGTTGTGTGGTTTGTGGGAGACCATACAGTGTTGTGTGGTATTGGAATCTATCTTGCCCAGCTGCCTTACATAAAACTCAGTTTACCAGTGACTCTTTATATAAAATTAGACGGTTGTACGGGTGGGCGCAGGAGACATTACTTACAGTTTTATGCATTTAAAACAAGGCATTTTTGTATTATGGGTCATGGTGTGTGTTTGTGAAACGGCATTCGAATATCAGAGCATCAGTGCAGACATATCCAAAAAGTGGCTCTCGTGAATATTTTAACTCTGCCAAAGTTTTGCTGTATCCCATCAGTATATCCCAGTTTTTGCACAGCAAGCGCCTTTTTAGCATGCATAGTAAACCAGCAGATGTACATAGTCATATGGGTTTGTTTGTGGGTCTTACAGATTTCTCCTACTATTCTTGCACATGTGCACCACTTAGGGTTGGCACGTATGGCAGCTGCTTATTGCTGACTAAAGCTTTTCGTGCTTCTGGTTTGTGTACTTGAGTTTAGTGGTTATATCTGTGTGGGTAGGTGTGGATTTCCTTATGTGCCTCCGCTTTAAGTGTGTGTGTGTGTCTCTGTGTGAATATCTGTATATTCAAAGGCGTGAGCATTTGTGGTTGTCTATATATCTATTTCCATCTTCCAAATGACTACCAACGAGAGCGGAGGCAATCAAACAGCGAGGCCTCAAAAAAAGGGGCAGACAACATTTAAGATGGGAAGACTGCATTAAGAGGGGTGTGAGAAAGGCGGAGGAGGGTGACAAATGGAGGGAAAAGGCTGTCGATAGGGAGAAGTGGAAAGGGATAACAGCACAAGAACTAGTTAGCCTAACCCCTTTATAAAGGGAACTATGAGGAAGAACAACTTCTACCATCCTCCCTGTAATTTCAATCAACTGAAGATGCAGCACATCTCTACGTCTCATCTCAACAACATAACTGTATAAATAAAAAATAAATATATGTGAATATGTTTGCTCGTTTATCTGCTTAACGGTTCGGATTTGTTGCACCTTTGACCTTGCATCCCTGAGGATTTAGGCATTTTATTATTATAACGCCATTGTTACTCACACAAAACACTGCCAGCGTTTACCCAAGGAAGTCTGAACTGTGGCATAGGTTTATACGGCTATTCCTGCTCCTTCAGGCTGACATTTTGAAATTAGATTTTCACAAACAAATCTAATGTTAACAAACTGATCGTGAAGGTTATGTTGAGATACTCTGTGGTATTTTCAGCACGGTCTTCTGTCTCACACACTGCGACTAGTGCACAACTGTCTCACATTTGACTTCATCGGAACGTCCACTGATGACTCATCAGATGACCTTTGCACTGTCCAGATTCCCACCAATTGGCGGTCAGGTGAGTCCATGACCACATTAGGGACAGTGTTGTAGTTAACTCATAATTTTAAAGTACGGCATTCAGTTATAAGTGGAGAGTTTCTTTTTGTCTTCTTTTTTGTGAACGACTAAATTTTTAATCTTTGTTTTTTAGAGTTATTCAGTGTTTTGTATACATACACACATGCACAAACACACACAATAATCACACTTTTACAATTACAAAATGACTGCACATCCTGGTTAAACTACAGTACGACATAAGTTCTAAGTTTCCAACTAGTGACTGCTTTGTCTTATTGGATTGTGATATGGTGTTTTCACAGTAACATAAGTTTGACAAGGATTCTTATTGTGTGTTGTACATAACAGTCTGAATGTGTTTGTTTAACTGCAGCCTTTCTCGATGGCAGCTCCCTGAAACTATTCTTTGATCTCTACGCCAGTCTACCTCCCTCCCTCTCCCCCGTGGTAAGTTATCATATCAGTGCAATATGCACTGTTATACTGTACCTTACTGCTTGCAACAACATACCTGCCAAATTTTTTAGTTGAAATCTGTATTAAGCTGCATAAATAAAAATAAAAATTTTCATTGGTTAATCAGTCTATAGCGTTCCTGTTCCGACCAAGTGTCGCCATCGATCAGGCTATAAAATGTACCTACATCAAACAACATCAAACAACATCCACTAACTATAAATTTGTCATTCGATTTTTTATTTGTGTGATGAACACAGGAACATATGTACTATATCATGATTTTCCCATTTGAAACAAATCCATATAAAAACAGGATGCAGCCGTATGCCTCCCAGAATCCTTATTGCATTTGGGAAATCCATACGATATGGTATATCTGCAACACATGTCTTACATAGGTAGTTTATTCTATGTTTGATTTCAGTTGTGAGGTTTTACTAATCATATTTTGTTACTTGTGCATTCGTAATTCAGTTATTAGTTATTAGCTGTTGAACTTGGAATGTTCTTTTTTAACTTTTTTTAACTTTTAATTTTTAATGATTTACATGCCTTAAAGTTCATTTCATTAGCTAAGGCTCATTTTAAGACGTACTCTGTCAAGCACTCAAGCACTCAATGATTAGATATCAGAATGTGTCCTACAATTCATTCTATGCTGTATATACATATTACCCTTTATAACTACCATTATAACGAAATGTTTTCTATGTTATATATATATGCTACATATCAATGACAATAAACATGTATATAAATATTTGAAGGGTTTCGGGGAAAATCAGAATTAATAATTGTCAATAATAATGTCAGCCCTTGCTACCAATCTCTTTTATTTAGGATTCTTAAGATATTTCAATATCACGTACTTGTTTCCATTTACACCCTGAAGATGAAACACAGAAGTGAGTTTTTCTCAAAAACAAAAAACATTTATCTCAGTTTTCCCTATTTCAATAACGTACTGTGCATACTATGTATTTAAATAAACTCTTGTTTTTAGGAAACAGGAACGTCAAATATTATTGTAATATGTTCATGCATTGCTGTTCATATGTTGCTGTTCATGCACATTGTTCATGTGTTCCAGTCGCTGTCATGTCTCGTACAGATCGCCTCTGTACGCAGGTCGCTCTTCAACAATGCTGAACGAGCAAAGTTTCTCAATAGCCTCATCACAGGTGTGAAAACCGTCCTTGAAAATCCACAGGTTGGTGGCCGAATGTAACTCCACAACTCATCCAGAAAGTTTGTCAGAAACTAATGGGAAGTATAACATGTTCTCAGAAGGTGGATAACTTAAATTAAGAAACTATTTATGGGATATCCAAACATACCCTTAGGGCAAAAAAAATTATTTGCGTATGACGCTTTGAACAAGGTATACATCATACTGAGCTCAAGAATGAATCGCACTTAATAGTAATAATAAATGACATTTAGCCCAGCATTACGAAATTGTAACTCCATATATGCTTTTAAAGCATGTTATCTGTTAAATAACTAACTTTTTGTGATATTATGTATTTTAATCATAAGGTAAGCTATGCATTTTACTTATTTGAATAATCTGTTAAATCTATCTTTACTGCATTTTATGGAAGATAAGATGTATATTTGATAAGATTTATCATAAATAATATTATTTTTATTATGACCCTTGTGCAGCCTGTATCATCACTAGTAGTTGTCTGTGTGACTATGGTGTCTTGTATGACTGTTTGCAGGGCCTGTCAGACCCCAACAACTACCACGAGTTCTGTCGTCTACTCGCACGACTCAAGTCTAACTACCAGCTTGGAGAGCTTGTCAAAGTCGACAACTACCCACAGGTCATCAAACAGATCGCAGAGTTTACAGTCACCAGTCTACAGGTAACTATTGTCATGTGTAACTTGTCTGTAATTCAGTAAGGGGTCATTCACAATAATCAACAATTCCCAGACCCCCCTCCCCGAATGAATACTTTAAAATGTTGATAATTTTTCAGATTGAAAAACACAATGTATTACAGTGCCCCATTAGTAGTAGTTCCATAGGAGTTCTCCGCGTGGCGCTGCATGGCGCAACGATGGTCTTATTTCACATTCCTCTGATATTAATTTAAATTAATATGTAAGCCTTGACTCCAACCCCCCCTACAAAACTCTATACGTATAGGCAAATGTTGACATTTGTGAACGGTCCCTAATATGCAGCCTGTTAAAGCTAAGCATATGACAACCAATTTATGATCGAAAACAACATTGTAAGCATCTCCCGCGAATGCGGTCGAGTTATTACTTGTAGTTATTAATCTTATTTTACAGGTTGCACATCACTAAACTATTCCACTGGCATTCCAAGCATCTGTCGCCAATCATTTAATGTCATATGTCATAGCACAGTGCTTAATCTGAATAAGATTGCAAATTGTTTTATGAGGTTATGGTCCAGTTCTAACACAGTCCTGAGTGTTTTTTATGTTAGTGGGTTTATATTATGGAGTAACACACGAGTCGCATCTCTATTACATAATGTAGCACACACGTTGCGACCCTCTCTTGCATAATGTAACACACGTTGCGACCCTCTCTCATATAATGTGCACACATGTTATGACCCTCTCTTACATAATATACCACATGTTGCGACCCTCTTTTACATAATGTAACATATTTTGCGATCCTCTCTTACATACTGTAGAACACACGTTGCGACCCTGTCTTACATAATGTAACACACACGTTGCGACCCTCTCTTACATAATGTAGCACATATGTTGCAACCCTCTCTTACATAATGTAGCACACACGTTGCGACCCTGTCTTACATAATGTAGCACACACGTTGTGACCCTCTCTTACATAATGTAGCACGTATGTTGCGACCCTCTCTTACATAATGTAGCACACACGTTGTGACCCTCTCTTACATAATGTAGCACGTATGTTGCGACCCTCTTGCACATAATGTAGCACATATGTTGTGACCCTCTTGCACATTATGTACCATCTGCTCCTGTGGTTATGTAAGTGTGTCTGGTGCATAATGTGCGACTGGTGCATAATGTGCGAGAGGGGCGCGATGTGTGTTACGGACACAGCATATATACAGACCATTAACTATGTCAGTCCAAGACAGGAGACACGTTTACTCCATGTGGGATCTTTTGCTTCCCCTGGTATAAACACCAAGTGAAATACATACGTTAGTTAATGCAAATTTATTTAGTTTTTGGTTAGTGTTAATTAATGTTGATTACGTTAGTGTGAATTAGTTTTAGTGGTGTTAATTGTTGATAATTGATTGTTGTACTCATTTATTATTCCGTAACTATTTTCTTGTATTTCAAATTTATTTAACTGGACTCTTATGTTCATGGTTTGATCTTAATAAATCTCTGTTTCTTCCCATACCTATATGCCAGGTGCTAGACGAGGCAGTGAGTTGTACTAAGCTTTTATGAAATGCCTGGTTGGGCTGCTGTCTGGGGTTCACATCCTTACCTCCAAACATCAAACCATTGAGCACCAAGCTATTGATGCATCGTCATTGTCAGTGTGACAGTGTGATATTAGATATAGTAAATTTAACTACTGGTAGTTATACTACATCGAACTATCAATAGTAATGGTAGTTGGCAAACAAATCAGCAGGGCTACTTGTGCTGCTGTAGGGTTATTTGTTAACATGCTTTTTGAACATTATTTGGTATTTTACTTACTAATCAACCTAAGATCAACAATCATCGATCAAAACAGCATCACTCTTGGATTCACCGATGAATCAACTGCCTCCAAGGCCACACGACGGCACCACACATCAGTATGCTTTTCTGGCTATTCCATAATATTATCACAATGCTATTGCCAGGGTTGGAAAAAAATTATGATTTAAAAATTAGTTTTTATAATTTAAATCATATTTTTATTTAAATAGGATTTTTTAAATTTAAATTGGATTATTTTTATTAATCTGATGTATACCTGAGTCTTAACAGAGGTTACATGATTTTAGACTGGTAGAACATTATATATACCAGTAAGATAATTATAATATAGGTTGACTTAAAACAGCAACATAAATGTCACTTTAAAATATTTTATCAGAACTATCAGCAGTCTATTACCAGTGCTAACATTTACATGCTGAAAAATACAATCACTTTAAATCCGTAGCAACATTGTAAACACAATAATAAAACAATACAATAATAGTAAAACTATCCCCAATATGTCGACACACGTCTGTTCTTCCCAGATGTGGCAGTTTGCGCCTAACAGCGTGCACTACCTGCTGAGTCTCTGGCAAAGAATGGTGGCCTCAGTACCATACGTGAAGGCGTCCGAACCGCACTTGTTGGAGACCTACACACCAGAGGTCACTAAAGCATACATCACGTCACGACTCGACTCAGTTGCAGTCATCTTGCGGTGAGTAACACGTCTGTTGATCGTGACCAGTCCTTTGTTTGGGGACTTGTGTCTTTCACACTGTCTGGGGATTATTTTGTTATTATCTTGTGACCATTGTTGTTGTTGTTGTTGTTGATGTTGATGTTGTTGTTGTTGTGAAATGAAACAAGATGAGTGAAACATTTTAATTGAAAAGGGACTTTTAACTCTTGAAGATTTTTGTAAGAAATGTTACCTGATGTTAGTAATTATATAATTAGACCTTACCATATAGGGTAATCACTTGATGTTGTGTGCATTGATGTGAGAAATGGTTATTTTTCCTGCAGAGATGGTATTGAGGATCCTCTAGATGACCAGGGCATGATCTCACAACAACTGGACCAGGTAGGCACTCAATTCTATTGTTATATCTACATTTAACAAGCTTTAACAAGATATAAAAAAATTTGCCATCCAAGCCAAAGGCCTAGATGGCAAGTGGACAAGGAAGCCATTGGCTTATTGAGAGTCCAACAGTGTTAATCTTGTGTAACCCACCCTCCTGAGATATATGTCAACCCTGTTTTTAAACATATTCATGCTGCTAGCAGTTACACAATCCATAGACATTTACTGTCACATCTTCTGGAGAGGCCAATATTCATGTATTAAGTTGTAGGGAACAGACTATTAGCACAATTCGCTAAATGTTATGTCAACCTACTGTCTTCAATTGTTTCTGGGCACTGCTTGTCAAATGTAATGACAAAGCTTTTGCATATGCTGTCATTTACATAACACAGACAAGTTTCAGTTCCAGCTGTTTCCCCGGCCATCCAAGATACTCCATTTAAGACCTATGCATTCTATCAGCCCCCTCAGGTTATGGCTCAAACACCGTGCAGGAAATGGGGAAGAAACAAAACTTGCGTTTGTACTTGATGATTCCAGATTCCTGATTTGTGTTGAATGAATCACACACAGGTACCACAGTGCATACAGTTTGTATTTTTCTAAGCAGATCTTTCTGATGTTACATAGAAACTCTTACAAGCAGTGCTGGTCCTAGCGATCGCATAACATTACATCTTGATGTCTTCTCCTGCTCCTCTCTGTTTCCTTCCCCATCTCAATGCGTCGCTCCGGTGTATATCTCGAGGCTACGGCCGTCAATAAATTAATTACATGAGAATCACATCTGTATCTTACAAGGTGATGTCTATTGAGGCATAAGAGAACAGGACTTATGACAGATTGAAAGAATAAATTTTGGTGAAACAAAGCAGTATGGCTGCATTATCGGTGAAGTTTTTGTTTGATGTAGGGAAAACCTGTATGATAAATTTTTAAATCCCTTTTCTGCCCTGATGGTCATCCTCGCTCCTACCCGTGAATATAATGAACAACGCACATGTTGGCACTTGGCTAATTTCTTCCACAGTCCACTGCAATTATTTTGTGGGTAAATTTAATTTTTATGGTATTGGTAAAGACTTGGTACATCCCTATACCATATTGAGAGATTTAGCCATTACATTATATCAATTCAAATTACACACCAATCACAAATACCAATTGATTTAAATTCCAATTACACCTCAATAAGACCAATTCCAATTATCAATTCCATATCTAGTTTAGAGCAGCTTTCTTTAATATTGGTACATAATGGCAAATGAAATATGATTTATGCAACATATTATATTTAAAGTAATTGAAAATACCAATTACATTTTCATCAATCCCTAATCCAATTACTTTTTAAAACAAAACAAAGCACCAATTCCAATTACAATTCCTGTGTTTCAATTACAATGTAATCGATCCCATGTCTGAGCATTGCAGTGTTACATGGCAGTAATTAAATTGCTTGTTGATTCAGATATCTACCATAGGGCGATGTGAGTACGAGAAGACATGTGCCCTGCTGGTGCAACTCTTCAATGAGTCAGCCCAGACCTACCAAGAACTGCTCCAGTCGGGCCAGCAAAACATCAGCATTGCCATTCAGGAAGGTGTGCTTTTCTGTTAGTCTCGTCTGTTATTGCTCTAGTTCTCGGTCATTTCTGAGCACCTCATTGAGGGTGCTCATTTTTCATAGAGGGTTGGTAATTTTTGGTTCATGGCTTAATATTTGTGGGTTTCAAATTGCTATATGTATAGCTTGACTTACTCAGTGTAATTTCCTGTATGTATTTTAACACATCTGAATAGATATTCAGAGATATGGCACTTTATACATATTATTTTATTTTCAATGTAAAATCAAAAGGACATAGGCGGCATACTCTGAATCACACATTTGTTGATTGTGTAAATGCTCTAGATATTGATTTTTTAATGCAAATATATTTATTTTAAATGTAGACAACATAATTGTGTTAAAGATTTTTTACAGAAGTAAAGCAATTGACATTGTACACTTTTCTTGATAATACTTCTCATAATGTGTTATCAGTGTTAAACAGCGAGAGTCCCGCTCGCTAATACAATTCCAGATGGCAGGTGCAGTACCCATTACCCACAAGTGTAACAATTACACTACCAACCCTGCCTGTTCCACCCCAGGGCGACTCACATGGCTTGTCTACATCATTGGGGCGGTGATCGGGGGGCGCGTGTCATTTGCAAGCACAGACGAACATGACGCGATGGACGGCGAACTTGTCTGCAGGTAAACACTTGCTTAATAATGATAAAACAACTTCTTTTGCGCCTGTATCCTTGAAAACCAAGTTCAGAAGCACGTCTAAACAAAAGGGTTGATCAATTTCGAAATTGGTTAGCAATTTTACTATAGTCGTCAACTTAATCCATGTCACCGGGTCAGTGTGCCCAGGCTTACTATGTTTCTTTATGTCATGCTCTAAATGCTTATTATAGTGAAGGTGTTTGTCTTTGCCCCCAGGTTATCATACAATGTACACAATGTCTGCTAGACATAAAGGGGCTGTCAATATGCAGCACTGGTGTTTGACAAAAGACAGAAGAGGACTGTTTATTCACAACGCCAATGTCCAAAATGCAGACAAAAACTGTATTTACAACACTAATATCTGCCAGACAAAAATAGTCTGTTTATATACAGCATAGGACTACAACGTGAATGTGATAGGGACAGTACAATGTATGTGTTTTGTTATCATGTATTGGTAGCTGTACATACATAATGTGGGGTGCAGTATCGCTGCGGTTTGAGCGCCAGACTGTCAATCAGCGACCAGGGTTCGAGTCCACCTGCAGCTGTTTCGAAACTTTGGTAGTTTCTTTCACCCCTACATGCCTGTGTCTTTTGGACGAGACACTAAAAGTTGTGGGTCCCTTCTACCTGGTGTCTATGTCAGAGGAAGTAAAAGATCCGACTCAAGGGGTAAATGTATAACCTGGACTCACTGACTGTAGCATGAAAATAGGATAGGCATTTCATTAGCGGCTGCAGAAGAACATCTACAACCGGCGATGGTGCTGAAAGCCATGGCCGAGTATTATGTCTCAGGCCCTGAGAAAAACAACAGCCGGTATTAGTAAAACTCGCACAGAATGATGATGTATTCTGTTTTTCAGAGTGCTACAACTGATGAATCTGACGGACTCGCGTCTGGCGCAGGTCGGATGTGAGAAACTTGACCTCGCGCTAATCAGCTTCTTCGAGCAGTTCCGTAAGATCTACGTAGGAGACCAGGTTCAGAAGACGTCCAAAGTGAGTTCTCTTGTAGTGCAGGCATAATCACACTTGAAAGGAATCATTCTTGCAACACGAATGAAAGTATACAGTTACGACAAACTCCCCACCAGTGGTGCCACTCACCATTTCACCGCTGCCACAACTTACATTTGATTTATTTATTTCATTTGGCAATTTGCTAATTTTTGTGAAGAAAAGTTTCAAGTGCATACAGTTGTGGATAGTGTTTGCACTGAAAATGTGTCTAGGAACAAAATGATGTTTGTTTATGTTTGAAACTGTTACGTATACTTAAGTGCACAGTTGTAATGATGTAACAAGTCAGACAACAATTGCACTGCCAAATTGTCTTGTATATCACTCCACAACTGTCCATTTTGAATTTATAATGAAGCAGTGGTGAGTGGCGCCACTGTCGGGGAGTGTGTAGTTACGATGCTGCGATGAGGTAAACATATTTTATGCGAGCAACAGTCCAGATATGATTAATGATATACCGTATGTTAATTTATTCTGAGTATGCTAATTTCCCCACCACTGGTGATGCATACTTAACACCAGTTGGTATCTTTTGCATAATGAACTAATCAGCGCTCCGTAGTTACAAGTGGAAGTTAGAATTTGATTGCAAGTATTCTACACTTTGGCGTGTTGAAGCGTACGGAGTGCTTTGTTAGTATACATAGTTTGTTTCCATGGAGACATTTACATTGTCTTAGACGTGAATTTTAATTGAGGCTTTAACACTTGTGTAATAACTTGTTTCAGTAATAAAGCCATATACTATTAACTGATTCCCTTGTAGTGAAAAATTTCAGTTACTGTTTACTAGGGGGCAGTTCACAGTTGTGACGTTTACCTATTCATACTAAGCAAACTAATTCTCAGACACTCTCCCTGAATTAGTACTTTAAATGACTTTAAAACATTGATGTATTTCAGCGGTGAATGGTTACGCAATTTAAAACAGTAGTAGTTCTGTAATAGTTCACCGTGCATGGCGCAATAGTGGTTATATTCTGCATGTGACCAACATTAATTTAAATTAGTACACGGTTCTTGACCCCGTCACCTGTCGTGCACCCTGTACAAATAGATCAGTGTGGACAACTGTGAACGGCCCGTAGAAGAAACCATGGATTCGCAATTTATTTGAGGTCTGATATTGATGGTCCATGTGTCATTACAGGTCTACCGACGATTATCAGAGGTCCTTGGTCTCAGCGACGAAACAATGGTCCTTAGTGTGTTTATTGGAAAGATGTGAGTGCACACAAGATAATGCCTTCTTCACATCTCTAGTTCCTTTCGAAAAATTTGTTTCTAATATTTGTAACACCATAAATGTATCACTTCAGAAGAGTGACGTGACTTCAGTAGTGTCAGTTAGGAATTTATATGTGAGTTTTATACGTGAGGTGACAGAATGGAATCAATTGAACTGTGTTTTGACAGAATAGAATAGTATGAAGTGTGTGTTGACAGAATAGAATCATGTCAAGTGTGTGTGTTGACAGAACGGATTCATATCAAGTGTATGTGTTTGTGTTGACAGAATAGAATCGTGTGAATTGTGTGTTGACATAATAGAATCATGTATGTGTGCTGACAGAATAGTATCATGAATTGTGTGTTGACACAACAGAATCGTGTATGTGCGTTGACAGAATAGAATCATGTGTATGTGTGTTGACATAATAGAATCGTGTCTGTGTTGCCAGAATCACCAACCTGAAGTACTGGGGCAGCAGTGAGACCATCATCTCCAAGACGCTGCAGTTGCTCAGTGACCTGTCCGTAGGCTACAGCAGTGTCCGCAAGCTGGTCAAGTTGGACGCAGTCCAGTTCATGCTCAATAACCACACGGTGAGTGGAGCAAAGCACTTCTTCATCCATCAGCAATCATCGTAATCATTGTCAATCGCTGTATGTGAATTATGCTGTAATATGTTTTAGTGCCAGGCTTTTTATATTTTATATTCACTTTTAAACTTCAGATCACCAGCAAATTTGGTTGGATTATGTTGTGTGATGCTGTGTCGTACGACATAATTGTTTGGGTAAACATCCTCGCATGGCTGATTAGCGAGGCCAATTTGTGGCGATGACTGTGTCATACTATTGGAACTGGTTCGCCAAGTGAATCCTGTTTTACCAATCAGCGACGTTTGCGACTGACAGGTGCTACATTCGTTGTGACCATTCATCTAATCTCAAGTGGTTATTAGTCAGTAGGTCACACTCGCAGTGTCGAGATATGTCGCTCATGTAACCACACACGTAATTTGTTTGTGCATCATCATGCATGTGTCATAATCAAATAAAAATCGCTCATATAAATGGGCTTATATTGTCGCCAGATTAATTTTATTTTTGCTAGCATTCTCATCCCCATCCAAAGCTGTATGAATTGGACCAACTATTCGTTGTTTTTTTTGTAGAGCACACATTTTCCATTCCTGGGTGTCAATAACACCCAGACACCAATGAATGACATGCGATGTCGCACGACCTTCTACACTGCCCTTGGTCGCCTCCTCATGGTTGAACTCGGCGAAGATGAAGAACGGTTTGAGCGATTCATGTTGCCACTTGCAGGTAGAGCAAATGTACGATGTGTGTAAATTGTTACTATTGGTAGAATCACTTCAGGCCAGAGCAGTTTGATACTATTAGTTGGCTGATTCAGTACATTTTAAGATAACGGGAATAAGGAATGATTCTGCATGAAATCACTTGAGACCATTGAAATGACCTGCTTAGAATGGTCGCATGGACAAGAAACAGATCAACAGGAAGAAGTGGTATTTCTAGCCCGAAAGCAGTAAGGTATCAACATTACTGCTGTACTACATACTGGTGTCATAATGTTAACGGGAGACTCGGGTCGGATTTGACGGATTTTTTACAATAAAATGAATTTCGAGTTGTTGCTATTTCCGTGTATAAATATTATTCAACTTGCCATTCATGTAAGTTGCACTGTCGAAATAAACACGTTTCTGTCATAAAACGTGTCTTTTGTATGATGCCTATCATTGCTAAGTCTTTGTTTATGTCAAATGAACCGAGACTAATGGGACATTAGGTGATTTTCCGCGAGCCATTGCATGCCGGAAAACGCTGCCATTCCAACATGGCGCATATCACGGGAAAGCCCCATTTTCGCTCTGTATGATGGTACAAACAGTTTTAAAATGTGCCCGGAGGTATCCGAGTAATTCCGACTATAAATGACCGCCTCTGAACCATCTCGGTGACAAAGGAATGGGGAATGCCACGACGATTCGCCGGACATCACCACGTGATGTCGGATTCCCTCAAATCAAGCGCTCTAATTGGTTGTAATACTAATTTCCATCCTCTGACGTCAGCTTGAAATACCAGCTACGTTCGATTCGATCGACTTTTTTATCCCATGAGTTTCGTTCATTTATATCGCTTTGTAAAACGACATTATGCCGTTTGGTCGAAAGCGAGTGGGCGGTTACGGTACTGGGAGGCAGCGAAAGTTTGCATCGTTGCAGTTAGCGCGCGATGCAAAGGCATCGAGGGTTGAATTCGCCAATGAACCTGCGGCGACAACTTCGTCTTCTTCGACCATCACCGTCCATGGTGCCAGCGAGAATGGCACGCAGTGTAAGTTTAATTCTGATATTTCATATGTTCACTTGTGTTTTATCCAAACATCGCCTTTGTGGCATAACTATTACTGTATAAACGATTTGACGCTGATCTAGTTCATGCTGTTGATGTTCGTGGTTGTGTTGACATTCAGGCCCAGGGGCCATCCAGGCACATCAGAAGCAGAGTTGTAACTATGCCTATGGTTTATTATATTATTAGAATTTGCCCTGGTAATTATCGTATACATAGCCTATATACACACACGCGCGCGGGTGTGTGTGTATAATATGGCAATGCCAATAAAATAAATTGCATTCAATGCCATACCCCTGCATACGTAGTAAGGGTGGGGGGCTTTTGTTGTTGAACATGTCTTGGATACTTTTTGTTCATGAAATACATTTATATTGTGTATTTTTTCCAGGCATCAAGGCGGTCATCAACAGTACCAGCTGATCCGTCTCGGAGACTGTCTGTCACTGAACGGAAGTTTGGTTATGCAGATCTTCTGGAGGAGATAGGTGTCCCACGATTCCTGGTTGAGGATGAGACAGATGCTGATGGAGATCTTTCAACAGTACTTGTATGCTGTGCCGTGTTGCCATCACTTGTTGCGAACCTGCTATGCACGTTGTGTAGGAAGCATACACTCTCCACCCCAGCTGTCGACCGCACCGCACCCTCGGCATGGTGTGTGGCCTCGAGACTTTCTGCACCAGTTGCGACAAGGTCATCAATGCAACTCTGTCATCAGACTGTATCGATGGGACTCAGGCGACGAATGTCCCATTTGTCGTGGTGAGATCAGCTGTGTCGGCAACGATGGACATGGGTGTCGGGTACTCGGGACTTGTGTGAAATTTATTTTACAATGCCAATGACTCTTAACTTTGCCTTTTGATAGATTATACATTCAGTAATATGTATGCAAAGTTTCAATCATCTAGGTTGCTTTTCAGATGTTGAAATGTATGTGCCAATGTACATAAACTTTGAACACGATTTTCTCAAAAACATGTTTTCCCTCACACCTACTGCCTCCCGTGTCACTTATCTCTGCTATTGTTTGACAGAATTACTTGAAATTTTCTACAGTGTTTCTTGATAGTATGCTCTGGAAAACTATGTAGTAACTTTTTAGAAAACATTATTTATATTTTATATAATGAACCATCAATATAAAATTTCATGATGAAAAAATACATTCAGATGTAAAAAAATCATGAAAACAAAAGTTTTTTGAAAACTTGGAAAGTCAACTGACTGTTTTCATTGGGATTATGTGGAGTAACTACACACCAAATTTGAGTCCTCTAAATCCAATGGTTACTGATATAAGTCACACGCAACATTCAATCCAAGATGGCTGCATACCGTGGGAAAATATGTATGAAACTTTCTGAAAAAAATTCACAGCATTACTCTTACCTGGACTTGCAATCTATGAAAGTTTCAGCTCTGTAGGTTCAGTGATAATGAAATAAGAAAATAAAATGCGTTTAGACCCAAGCGACGCCTTAAGTTTTTAAATGCAAATGCAGGAGATTTATGCATAAACCAGAGGGTTTCGGGGTCTCAGAGAATTGTGCATAAATCAGAGGGTTTCGGGGTAAAAGAGAATTGTGCGTAAATATCACATCCTTGCCACGCATAAAAATTACAGTAGATCAGCTTTAGTTCCCAATACATTGCACATGTACTATTAAATGGTTCACAGACATGTTAATATAAACATTGTGGCAGTAAAAAATTTCCTTGTGGACTAGTAATGATAAAATAACATGTTTACTACTCAGATGGGCTAATAATAAAACAAGTTGTTCTGCTCCTGAAATATATTACCGTACAATAAAAAATCTGTATATGACAGGCAGTAGCCGACATATTTTAACATAATAATTAGTGGCACAGCTAGAACTGAAGCATTTTCTTTTATTCAAAGTATTTGATCCTGGGTGATGAAATGATTTGAGGCCCTAGGTAATGGAGGCATATTTTTTATTAAAAAAAAATATTTTTGTGCTCCGATTATCAAACATATATGAATTAAATAGAACTAGTATAAAGTTGAGATGTATTGATGGGCATTACTTAATAGATTGTACACCGATGAGCGATAATGGGGAATTGTTTGTTTAACACATTATAAACAATGCAACATGCAAGACACAAGGATACTGTTTAGCCAATCCTCTGATGTCCACTCTGCACAAAACTTAATTGAAATGACCCTTGTTGTTGTGGGTGTGAGTAGAAGGAGGGATTGACGATCTTTTGTTAACTGAGGCCCAGGGTTGTTTGATTTAAATCACTAAAAAAAATCATTGATTTATGATTTTTTTGATTTTTTTTACTTTCGTTTTTTTAATCGCTGATTTATATGAATTTAACGCAAATAATTGTTTACAAGCATCGAGATCAACAAAGTTTTGTGTTTTTTAATACAAAACACACTACGCACACTTATGTAGTTGTATTGTCACCAGATAGCCTGATAGTCAAATATTTTATGACATTGTGTATGTTTGAGCTATTCCCTTTCTGAATGCAGTGAAGCCACACAAACTTGTCTTCCAGAGGAAGTATCTTTTCAACACAGATGCCCTGAGTTAAAGTCCACTTAAAGCTTGTGCTAGTTAGCAATTCAGTATGTTGACTCAGTTGTTTAATACTGTACCAGTTTGTATTCTGGTTAGAGACCCTTAGAGTACACAGAGCCCTGGTCAGGTGCTAATCCACCCTATAGGCAAACAATAATTACCACTGCTACAGCAACAGACACACAGCATGCTTTACTTTCCAAGACAGATTATGCAACTACAGGGGGTGAGGCCTTGTGGACATTGTCTAATGTCTTTATATAAGCAAAAATCATGTACCCTCTGTTAAGACAAGAACCCAAATCGATTTGAATAGAACATGTTTGAAAGAGTTTACAAATTTAAACATCTATATAAATATCTATATACCAGATTTCCAAAATATAAAATAAATTAAAAAAATCAAATAAATCCGATTTAAATAAATAAAAAAAATTTTTTTTAAATAAAAATCATTTTTTTCAACCCTGCTGAGGCCACACAAAAATATTTTTTGTTTCATAAGAAATCTGGGACATTTGTTCTCCCGTGTGAGAGACTGGGAGATTTATTAGATTTCTGGGAGTCTCCTGGCAATTCCGGGAGACTGAACATGTATGTTGGTGTATGTATATCACTGTTGAAGAGTCAGTCTACTACACTAACTTCTAGCTCAGGAAAATGGACTTTCACTGCTTTGATTTGTCAACAACATATCTGTCGAGAAAACAAAACAATAACAGTTGTGTGTATATTAGAAGTTAGTGTAACAGACACATATCCAACCAACTGCATGGTGCAGATAAAAATGGACTTCCAATGTTTTGACTCTTCAACAGCGATTTATTTTATAGTTTAAAGTGGATCTTCAGTTGGGTCGTAAAAATAAATCTAATTCCATACACAGAAATGACATAGACAGAAATGTACAGTAAATCTGTATTGACACCCCAAGTGGTCATTCCAGCCGTAGTTATAATGTCGTCTTGTTTCAGCCTCCTTTGAGAACCTGGGCAACACGTTGGCCCACACCGACACGCCGTTGTACAGGATGGATGAAGCAAAGGTAGACATGTGGCTCCCTCCTGCAGCTATACACCTGTTTCTTCTTCACTTCCTGTCCTGTAAATCGTTGGTGCCCTAAAAATGTTTGTAAAGTAATTAATGCAGTTAACAATGCAGTGTAAAATTTTAATTACAAATTTATGTATGGGACGGGTGACTCCTACTAAGTCTGGTCGCTGTCATAGGAGCCACCCAGGTTTTACTTTCTATGTTAGTATCTATTTTCTAATAATGTTGTTGCGTGCTTAATCCATAATATTAATTGTCATGACCTCATCATTTATTAGCTAGTCCTATCATGGATGGTGGAAATATTAAACGCGACATTGTTCAGTTGTTGACCTTTGTGAAATGGATGTTAGACGGTGATATCGGGTTCATGACCAAGACAGTTGGTGGGCGTTATACGGTCAACCATGTGTGGCGTAAGGTTGGGATTAAGTGTCTTGATCAAATTGAATGGTGGTACCAAGAAGGGTAACTCTGGAAATAATTATGCTAGCAAAATAAAAACGTTATCAAAATAATCAAAAGTTAGAAAGTTACACCAGTATTTCTTGCCAATAAAAATAAGGGTTTTTCCGG
Source organism: Lamellibrachia columna (assembly GCA_963662155.1). Taxonomy (NCBI): domain Eukaryota; kingdom Metazoa; phylum Annelida; class Polychaeta; order Sabellida; family Siboglinidae; genus Lamellibrachia; species Lamellibrachia columna. Next base: position 50,497,750 of record OY759264.1, read on the forward strand.
AGGTTACAGTGGCTGCAAGAATTATAATGAAACCATGGCATTGATTCTCCATTTGTCAATATTTGCTCAAGGTTGCGGCCATTTTGTTTGTTGCAATAAAAGCGGGTGATCTGGCAGAAAACATTCAGTATAATATTTTTACTCTGTAAGACCCACTCTGCAGTTTGGGCAGAAAAAATTGCACTAACTATGCAATTTAAGAAAAAAATCCTATCAAGCTGCCGTGTCTCACAAATGATAAATGTGTTGCTGTGTGCTGTTCCAGAGGCAGTTGATTGGTCTGGCAAGAGACTTGCGAGGAGTGACATTTGCCTTCAGTACAAAGATTAGCTACATGATGTTATTTGACTGGATGTATCCTTTCAACCCGGCAGACTGTCTTTAGTTTAGTATTGTTACTTTGATTTATTGAATATAATGTAAGGTGATGTTAGATCCAGCTTAGTTATGAACAAGAACAAAAACATTTATTTTTGCCCAATTTACATAAGATGATATTTATAGAAACATCAGCAATTAATAAAATGGTCAACATATAATTTGAAGTAAATGCATGGTACCAGTGACTGCTATTAAAACATTTATTTGTTATATCATCTTGTCTAGCTACGTCAGGTTTGATTTTAAATACTTTGTTACTACTATATATATCATAGGGTAGACTGCATTGTCTTTATTGCTGTGACTTCATCATAATTTATATGTGATTTTTTCATTACTTTACTTAAAAATTAAATAGTAAAAAAATATGTTTTGGTAATTTCATCGTAGAAATAAAATCAGCTCCGTAGATGCTTCAATGTTTTAGTGTCATGTGGACACACATCAGTTAAACAATTTCTTAACCGATGCTGTGTAGATACCCTGCATATACCCCTGTGTTCATAAGGGCACTGGAGTTGGGGTACCACGACCCCTCAATCACTACGCCAGTACTCAAACTCTTTGCGGAACTCGCTCAAAACCGGTATGTTGACGTGTTCCTAAGCAGACTGCAAACCCTACACTTGCAGTCCTCTATTATTTTACCAATGATTGGCATGTAGCCGAGAATACCCCTTAATTCAAGTGTACATGTCTATAATATAAAGTAGTTTGTGACGCTGTACGTTTTCTCATATCTCCGTTAGTTTAGCATGTATGAATTTTTTATGCATGCCTGGGGGGTCCATGCAAATGGTTTGTATATTATAAAAAAATAAAAAATTCCCCAGGGTAGGGATATTACGAAGTAACCTATGTCGACGTTTGAATGTCATGAGTTGGGGGCATGAGGTTATCATGTTAATTACTAATGTTGTTTACTTGGTTTCGTTCTCTCAGGTCGCAAAGGCTGCAGTTTGACGTGTCGTCACCAAATGGCATTCTTTTATTCAGGGAAATTAGCAAAGTTATAGTTGGCTACGGTAAGTAGGAAGTTATTGTTGGCTACGGTAAGTAGGAAGTTATAGTTGGCTACGGTAAGTAGGAAGATATAGTTGGCTACGGTAAGTAGGAAGTTATAGTTGGCTACGGTAAGTAGGAAGTTATAGTTGGCTACGGTAAGTAGGAAGTTATAGTTGGCTACGGTAAGTAGGAAGTTATAGTTGGCTACGGTAAGTAGGAAGTTATAGTTGGCTACGGTAAGTAGGAAGCTATAGTTGGCTACGGTAAGTAGGAAGTTATAGTTGGCTACGGTAAGTAGGAAGCAATGGTTATCTGTGTTTTGTTCGTCTGTCACAAAACCATGGGTCTGTCTGAGGTTTTCATGTGTGCTTATTTTGTTCATAATTTCTTGCTTTGTTCATTTAAAAAATACATCTGACTGCTGGTCTTATGTATCAACAGAAGTTGTTTACTTGATGAGGAACTATAACGCCCTAGTGTCGTCATTGGTTACATAAGTTGTTTACTTGATGAGGAACTATAACGCCCTAGTGTCGTCATTGGTTACATAAGTTGGTTACTTGATGAGGAACTATAACGCCCTAGTGTCGTCATTGGTTACATAAGTTGTTTACTTGATGAGGAACTATAACGCCCTAGTGTCGTCATTGGTTACATAAGTTGTTTACTTGATGAGGAACTATAACGCCCTAGTGTCGTCATTGGTTACATAAGTTGTTTACTTGATGAGGAACTATAACGCCCTAGTGTCGTCATTGGTTACATAAGTTGTTTACTTGATGAGGAACTATAACGCCCTAGTGTCGTCATTGGTTACATAAGTTGTTTAGCTGTGTGTGTGTATTGGCTGGTGACTTAAATCTCAACTATTTGTTTGTTGTCTCTCGGGGTTGAATTACACAGAAACTACAAGGCATGTGGCAATTAACTTAGTTGTTAACTTGAAACAGTTTAGGTAATATTAGCTTAACATTGCTTTGTAATATAAGTTAACTAAACTTTTTTTGGTGACATTAAATTGATAATTAAATTTTCAGTTAACTTGAAATATTTTTACTAAATAATTTGGTTAAAATCAGTTCATATTTACAACACAGTTATTTTATCATTTTGATTCAGTGTACAAAAAATTGTGTATATTATGCTAAAAATACGTTTGCAGTGATGTAATTTTTCTTGAAACATGTTTTACCCACTGATAATATGAGGATGAATACTGTCTGTTGCCATGGCTACTTTTCTGTTGCTATGACGATTTACTAGTTTCTTGTTGTTCCAGGAAGCCGAGTACTGACGCTAGGAGCCATCCCAAAGGACCAGCTCTATGCAATGAAATATCCTTTATCTTAAAGTGAAACCAAAGGCATGTTTGGGGCGTTTGCACCTATAACAGTATTTTGCACCTATAAGAGTACTTGAAAACTAACCATTTACAACTATAATCAAGAATATCACACAAGTGGTTAACGAAATAAACCTTGTTGAACACAGAAAATCTTTTATGCAATCAACAACACGGATATAGAGATATGAAAAGGCCAAATGAATGACGTTTATTGTGGGGATTAAATGTAGGCCCACTTTTAAAGAAATTTAATGCAACCCAATGCAAGGCTGACTACGCCCAATGAGAGCCTCCTGGACATTGGATTCAATAGAGCCTACATTTCAACACATAAAGCAGTAGCAGTATTCCTAGAACAAATAGAAGAAGCAATGGCATTACTATTGTCATGAGCTCCACCGATATTATAACTTAAGTACTGTATCGTATTAACCTAAAACACCCTTAAGCCAAATATCCTATGCCCTAATGCAGTCTATGAACACAAAATTACCTGCTTAAAAATACACTCTTGAATAACTACAAAGGTGGGGCTAATTCGCCACTGGTCACCGACACATGGGACCACCCCACCAAAAGTCGTTAACTAAATATATCTCGTTGAACATCAAAAATCATGTCATATTTGTTCAGAATCCTACATCAAGTGTGCTGACTAGGTTTCCCACAACTCCAATTTTAAACGCCTGATCGTAGATGTAGACGATTTTAGTTACATACTTGCCAATAAGCTTGGATATGCTGTTTGCGTCTAAAATCAATTTATTTGACAAAATAGTCCATTCATTCATTGTTTACTAACCGCCTCGCATTCTGATTTGACAGTTCTCTTGATCGAGTGTTTACGTTGTGTCGAAGCCTTCGGCTGAGGTACATACTGGAAGATTGTCAGTACCGCTTCTGCCTTTAACGTTCTCCGTCGTCGACCTTTTGAAGGATCTTGACCCATTAGTTGATTAAAATATATCAACTTCAAAACACGACTCTTCAAAATGGTCCGAACGAAATCTAAATAAAAAAATTCATTGCTTCACCACTGTCTGTTTTACCAGAGGAAATTGGGGAAAAAAAACTATACCTCGCTGAATCATGTTTACATCCGAATGCTGCACAGTACAGCATTGTAAGAGTTTTTGCTGCATGTCAATCCAATATAAAAGCAAATAAAAATGTAACTGCACATCTCAACCATGTTAAAAATACACGCGTTATGCACAGCCTACATCACAGCCACTTTGGGGGTTAAGGGGCCGCTCGCCGCTGATTGGTCAAAATTGCAAACACTGATGAATATGTCAGCCTGCACGAAAAATGACGTTAGACCAGAATTGTGCACTTTTAGAACAGATTCCCAGTAAACTACTTGCATGATATTCTTGATTATAGTTGCAAATGGTTAGTTTTTAGGCTTTAACATTAACTAGTCATGCAGTGTGTCCCTCAACCCACTCTAAAAACAATAACTTGAAAGACCCAAATTAATATATTTGTTTAAGTTAAGAATAATAAATTCGAACAATGTAAAACATGCTACTTGATCAAAGGATTATGATGCATTTATGAATTTAAGATCCTTCTTCCCCCCGGTCGCTTGCGGGGTGTTGTCTACAACACTATCTGTTCCGCCCTCTCAACATGTTGTCTGCATCTATCGCGATCTCTCTCCCACTCTTGGCTGTTCACCTCTGGTCTCTCTTAACAATCTCCATCCATCTTAATTTTGGTCTTCTCTGCTCCTTCTACCACCCTCTTCTGTTTTCCACGCTCTCTCTTTGTCAATCTCTCCTCACTCATTCGCTGAATGTGTCCTGCCCATCGCAGTCTGCACCCCACTGCCTTCATCCTCCCCACTACCTTTATCCTTCCCACTACCTTCATCCTTCCCACTACCTTCATCCTCACCACTACCTTCATCCTCCCCACTACCTTCATCCTTCCCACTACCTTCATCCTCGGATTCCTCAGGTGTTTCTTCATTCCAATATCTTCTCTGAATTCCATCTTTTCGTCTTCTCATTTCACTTTATATGTTCTCCAAACCCAGTTGTTCTGTGCTTCCCGTAGCTTCTCCTTCTGTCTCTCTGTCAGTGCAGATGTTCCCAACCCACATACACAAGCTGGTACCACAAAGGCTTCCAACACTTTCCCTGTAGCTGTTTCTTTAACTTTCTGTCCCACATAATTCCTTCCACCCTCCTCCCTGCTCCTGCTCCTGCATGCAGCCTCCTCTGTATCTCCGTGCTACTTCCTCCATCCTCACACATGGTTTCGCACAAGTACACAGAACTGTCAACTTGCCTAATTGTCTTTTTGTCAACTACTGCATGCAGGTCCACCTGCTGGTCATCCACATTACTTTGGTGTTTTCAAGTTCAAGAATTCACATGTTATATTTGATAAGGAATTTTTTATTATATTATATATAAATGGTTAGGAAGTGTTCACACAACTAAGCTGTTAACAGAGTGTATATTGTAGATACGTGGAATAAAAATTTTTATCTCGAAGTTTAATGTATGTTTGCCATATCTGACTCATTCACTTGGGGCTCCAATGAGACATTTGAATTCTTGAATGAGCAGTTAGATAAACAACAACCAATGTATTATGTGATTTAACAAGAATTAACAAAATTGCCATGCAAATAAACAACCAATGTGGCAAGTGTACAAGGAAGCCATAAAAGTACATGTAAAAAAGTTTTAAAATAGAAAAATATATACATGTCATGCATTAAAAGTGTACAATTGACTAATCTAATAAATAATCATTGGACTTCTGTAATAGATAAAAGTATGAAAATAATTCACAAAAATGGATTATCCGACCTTTCTAAACGTCATAAATGGCTAAATAATATGTTCCATTCATAATATAGAGTCCTCTATGAGAAGGAATACTTGATGCCTTAACTAGTCTCTACATTAAAAGGTGTTTCCATCTGCTTCTCCATGCTGAAGGCAGCTTTGTCAGGGAACTATGTCAACTTCGGGGTGTTTCGTCTCTATGGTGACAGTGCACTTGACGACGTGTTGGAGACGTTTGTCAAAATTCTGCTGTCGATATCGCAAAGTGACTTGCTGGTAGGTGGTACCGCATGACCTGTGTGTACAATAGTAAGAGATATTTATTAAGATCAAACCATGAACATAAGAGTACAGTTATAATACATGACAGTTGTGAATAAAATGTTGATTGATCCATGGAGGCCTGCACTAATACCTGAAAGATCGCTGGCGTACAGACATGACATGATATGACAGTTATATATGGTTATTTATATTTCATGAACTAACTAATACTGATATCATAAATAATAACAGTTCGTTCTACGTGAAAAAGTATAAGTCTGCTGTGTAGTGATTTTTATTAGTATAAACACTGATTGAAATTTGAAATACAAGAAAAAGAATCATAAACGAGTACAAAGACCAAAGATCAGCCGTTAACATCACTAACATTACCAACAGTAAGAGCATTCTAAATATAATGTTGCTGTGAATGTGTCCTTTGATTAGCCTTGGAATATCCTTGCTGAGGTCATTCAGATATAAACAGGTTGCATGATTTGAATTGTGAAGATATCCCAGCCTCCCAATTTGATCCCTCATCCGTTCCGATGTTCCAGCCTTTCTGCTATCCAACCTTTCCCTCTTGCCAATCTCCCTGGTTGTGCCACGTCCCTCTAATGGCCCACCCTGCCCCTAATGCCAAAGTCTCCCCTCCAGTTCCCTAACTTCCCCCGATAACCCAGCCTCCTCCAAAACACCAACCTTCCTCCCCTACTAAATCCCACCGATCGATGCACTTTCCATGATACCAAACTTCTCAGTACCCCAGCTCCCCCAGTGCCCATAATCCCTTGATGCCCCAATCCCCATCACCCATCAGGGATAAATGCTGTTCAATGTACAGTACCAGAAAAAAGTCATTGGACTGTCTAATGTTTCAGGCATATTCTTTAACTGAGCATCAAAAATTATTGAAAATGTCAGCATATGTTTATCTATGCCATAGATATAGAATAATGTTTTAAAAATATGTGTAACATGATTAATCAGTTTTTAGTAAACAAATAGTGAAAAATTAATAAAATATTAATTAAAAATTAAACTGGAGTGCCAAAGACTGGCTGAAGTCGTTTCTAATTCTCAGGATAACCACAGATAGCTTTCACTGAAGTGACAGTTAGTGGCTTAACTGTCGAAGCAAGTGCACAGACAGTATAGTAGCTATTTAGTACTAACTGCCCTGTGGATGGATCTCGCGGTATCGATCAGTGTGCAATCCGGTGGGGCGGGTTTATATAGTGTCAGCCAGCCAACCGGAACATGGTTGACTTGCGATGGGGCAAAGGCCCCCAGCTATAGTGCTGCCGCCCATAACCACCACATACTATTAAACTAGGATCCTGTTTTAGTCTTCACAATGCTCACATTTCATATGCACCACATGTACCCATGGCCCAAAGTTGAGTCGATTCGTTCCTTTGTTCGCCAGGACTACCCAAAGTTGAGTCAGCGATACTACGCGCTCCTCGAGTGTCTCGCCCAGGATCACATGACCTTCATCAGCAATCTTGAACCCCGCGTCTTTCTCTACATTCTCTCGACGATATCAGAGGGCCTCACAGCTCTAGGTAGGCAAGCTTTGTTGCTGTTTGTTTTTAACTTTTACACTGCTGATTCAGGGCCACAGAAATCCTCATAGATTGCCCAACTTTGAACTTGATCTACATTTTGTGGATGATTTCAGGTCTCGATGCTTTAGGTGGGCTATTGTTGTATGATTAACAGTGCTGATTCAGGGCCCTAGATCTGCTCATATTTTGTCCCGTTCTACAAAGACTAGTTGACAAATTTGTCCAAGATCTACTAGAAAATTCTAATATTGTTTTAGACATGTCTGAAATCTGACCAACTATTATTTTGTCTTGACTTCAGCTTTTGCCATTGAAATCATTAATCATTACATTTAAAAAAAGAAATATTTTTACATACAACTCTGCTTGGTAGTACAACACTTGACAACATTTACCATATTATTGTTTGTTTGTCTTGTCAGTCATAATAATGTGCACAGGATGTTGTTTTAGTCTTGACAACATCAAAACACATTGTTTGTTTGCCTTGTCAGATGTCATGGTGTGCGCAGGATGTTTTAGTCCTGACAACATTGTAAGACATGTTGTTTGTTTGTGCACAGGATGTTGTTTTAATAATGACAACATTGTACAATATAATAAAAACACTTGTATTGCACTAAAATCCTTGGGAAACCCAAGTTCAGCAGTTCACCAAAACAAAATGGTTAGACACTTTCTAGCCAGTTTGACAATCTGTCATAAACAGTTGGATCGGTACGCTGAGGAGGTATGGAGGATAAGTGAGTTTAAACAGGTGGGTTTTTAGTTGATGGCGAAATGTTACTATATTTCTAGCTGACTTAACGCGGTGCGGCAACTGAGAAAACACATGTTGTTACAAGACATGTTATTTGTTTGCCTTATCAGACACAATGGTGTGCACTGGATGCTGTGCGACACTTGACAACATCATAACATATCTCTTCAAGAAGTTGACTCGTAAGCACAAGAAACCACACCCAAACCAGGTGACTGACAGCGACACCTTCCTACACATCCTGGAACTGCATCCAGAGATTCTGCAGCAGGTACGTCTAAGTCGACTTAGTACTGGTGGAATCGTGTATCTGGGTAACCCCAAAATGTGGCTGACATTAAGATGTCCCATCTGTTGCAACTTTGAACTTTTTGCAGAGCCTTTTAAAACCATGTCAGTGTGTCATGTTTTAACCAAGCTGTTGCTCTCTCCCTATCGCTCAAGCTAATCTGTCATCAAAGGAGCTACTTATTGCTAGTGTTAATAGGTAAAATCACTCGCGTCCTACTGGATTTACATGTGGCTCCATCTGGTGGCTAAATATACATACATTTGTTCAAAAGAAGGTCTTTCTGTAAACTACCTTTGGTGCCTATAATTTTGTTGAAATGATTAGTTAGGCATATCAGGGATGGTGACAATATTAATGACAACAGTGTTAAGTTGTTGACTTTTACACTATGGATGTTAGAAAATGATAAAGATTATTTGAATGTTCACAAAATTCAGCAGTGGTACATTCCCTGCCATCGGACAAATGTTTTGTTGGGAGAAACATTGATATCATAATACTGATGTCCACACACACAGACTGGTTCAAGAAACCTCATGTTGATGGTGGGTTGATGATGTTTGCCGTCAGATGCTGTCCACTGTCCTAAATATCATCATGTTTGAGGATTGCCGCAACCAGTGGTCAATGTCGAGGCCCCTGCTTGGCCTTATTCTACTCAACGAGGAGGTTAGTCTTGATTTCCGTCTCCCTCAATTTGTTGACTCGCACATTTAGGTAATGACCAATGACCATAAGTGAACCTAAGTGCACACTTTGGGTCAGTTAGATTATATCAATTCCATTCCAGTTACACGTGCCAATTCAAATTCAAATTCAACCTCAAATATGCCAATTCCAGTTACAGAGGTGCCAACTATTATGATTTTAGCATAATAATTACGACATTTAACCAAACACCTAACCCTCCATTGATTACGCTCAGCTGTTTACAGTCTGTATTTTTTTATTAAAATGCAAAATGGCCCCCTCTTGCCAATCGTCGTCGGTCAGTGTTGCTTTAACCCGGCAGACCTTTTGCACCATCCAGTTAGCGCAGGCGCCGTTGTTCGTTGCCATTTTCAACCTAAGGACTAAACCAAGCATATGTAGTAGGTGGTGTAAGGATTAAAAGCACTGAGAGTATGTATCAGGTGGAGCAGTTTCCAAAGTAGCTAACATCTAAAAGAATTGATGCAGTATGGCACCTCATTTCACAAATTGTGCCAAGACGTTTTCCATGCTAGCTAGTGTTGCCACCAGGTCATTAGTCATATTCCACAGTAATGCTGACTGTGAAAGGGCATTCAGCATTGTTAGGAAAAACAAAACAGAATTACTGGCAACTTTGTCAACCAGGGTATTGAATGCTCAACTGTCCATGTCAGCATATGGACAAGAGTGCTACAAGCTGCAATATTCCAAAGACATACTCAGAAAGCCAAAACAGGCAACAACTACTAAGCTAACAAACAATTAGCAAGGTATATGTTTTTATTTTGTGTGTGTTACATGCGTTGCTGCTGACTGACATTAATGACATACATGTTGTGTATTATTCCTCACCTCACCTCACCTATCCTCTTCGGGCCCAGTGGCCCATGAGGCCGAAGTGCATCTGCTCCAGCTCGCTCTGTCAGCTGCTATACGTCTGGCTTCGTTGCAGCTGCTCCACCCCAGTTTACGTCTTTCATTTTCTATAGTTGATCGACACGTTGTCTTTGGTCGACCAACCTTTCTTCTACCTTCAGGCATCCAGGTCAATGCCGTCTCACATTTGCTGGTCTTGTCCATTCGTAGGATATGTCCTACCCAATTCAATCTTCTTAACCTGTCTTAAATTTTGTTTTTGCGAGAATATCTCGATTTGATACAACGTATGACCATCGAATTTGTAGAATTCGTCTTAAGCACTTGAAAAAAAATGTATCTAACTTTCTGTTGTCTTCTTCGTTAATTTTCCATGTTTCACTTCCATACAACAACACTGGTTTAACAAGTGTGTTAAAAAGCCTCAATTTAGATCTCAATGTGTATATATTTGAACTCCATATTTGCTTTAGTTTCATGAAGGATACCCTAGCTTTACGAATTCTGTTAACAATGTGTATTATTCAGAGTGTAATATATTGCATTTTAACCAATCTTCTCAATGCTGTGTCATTGCAAGGGTATTACACTTTTACATCATCAGAAGTTGGCACCTCTGCAGTTATCAGTTCCATATTGTGTGAACAGAGCAAACATAGACATATACTCAACGGCCAAAAAATAACATCCATTTTAATGCAGCTTTGTTTAATTTCTGCATATTATGGTACATAATGACAAACAAATGTATATGTGCGACGTTATATTTTATTGATTATTTATAGTGAAAATATAAGTTAAAAAGTTACACAATGTAATTGAAAAAGTACTTAAAGGGAAACAAAGTCATGGTTTTGGGCCTAAAAGAGTTACTAAAGCATAACCATTTGCAACTACAATTAAAAATATCACACCAATGGTTTAGTAGGAAAACCTTGTTGAACACGCATCTTAATTTCAATGGCCATGCCATACTGCTAAATAACACTGCTTCACGAGTGTCCATCAAAATTCAGTTGCCAAACAAAATGTATTTGTACACTCCTATTCCTTATTTCTGTTCTGGCCTTTGTTTACTAGACTAGTCCTCATTGTGGCAAAATAACAATTTATTTGAGACTTTGCATTGGTTCTGTGTATGCCAGCCTCCCTTTATAATTTAAAAAAAAACGGCTTGTCTGAAGTTCTGTGTGGAACATTCAGTGCCACGCGCGTTGTTGATGGTTACCTTTAAAAACTGAAGTCAATCATTGATCGGGCACGAGCAGAGAGATCATGACATCCGGAACTTTGAGCTGCAATCACAGTAATATAGATTGTCATGTAGGAAATTTACTCATCGTAATCACCGTTGTTGTTGATGTAGTAGTTGCTGCTGTTGTAGTACTTCAACAAGCTACGACAGAACATAATAGGATCACAGCCAGCAGACAAACAGACAGCCATGGCACAGTGCTTCGATAACCTCATGGACGGCATCGACAGGACCCTGCTGACCAAGAACAGAGACAGGTAAGAGTGTCACTGTGTCACCAGCTGTGACAGTGTCACTAGCTATGACAGTGTAATTGTGTCACCAGCTGTGACAATGTCAGTGTCACCAGCCGCGAGTGTCACTGTGTCACCAACTGTGACAGTGTCACTGTGTATCCAGCTGTGACAATGGCAGTGCTGTGAACAGTCTTGCCTACCCAACTATGCACTGAAAGAATTATTTTAATTAGTATTCACAAAATGGCTTAGTTTGTGAAACTAAAATGGTATATTTTCTTTAAAAAAGTCAAAGTATACTTCATTGCAGTAAATCCCCTTTCCAAGAATAGAAAATTCCACAAATGTTTTATCACTTTTGGAAAAACCAGCAGTAGACTTGCTTTTGTAGTTACCCTCTTATTCTAAATGTGGGAGTTCACTATGTGCCACTGTAGTTGGAGTTCACTATGTGCCACTGTTATTGGAGTTCACTATGTGCCATTGTTGTTGTTGGAGTTCACTATGTGCCATTGTTGTTGGTTTTCTGTTGTACCTGCAGTTTGTTTTTTGTTCAGTTGTTAAGGCCACAGTTTTTTATTTTTAGGTTTACAGATTTTTGACAGTCATGTCTAACACTGGAGGAGCTAATTTTTTTTTACTGTCATGTCAAGCAAAAGAGAGAGATGAAGGGGGAAAAGGGTTAATCATGGCCAGTTGTTTTTTTAGAAGTTTTTTATGGATTATTACAGTTGTGTTTTAGGTAGCTGGGGCGGCTATTATATGCTTGTCTTGAATTGATTAGTTTTAGTACAAGTTCTTAAGATAAATTAACCATTTCTTCACAGATTGTAGATTAAATACTATATAATATTCCAGATTAATTAAATTTGCAGTTTTATTTGGTTATGTTACAAGATTTTTAAAACATTTTTGTAAATAATAGCCACAACATAAACAAATTACGTCTGCTACACCACCGTGAATGAATTAGGCAAAAGTTGAATGACAGCCTATAATGGCAGTGTATTTTTGACACAAACCCTTCACCAATCAATAATTCAATATCATATTGTGTTGCCTACATACGCCAAATTGCAACGTCGTATTGTAGATTTTCTAAAATAAGAAATTAAGCATCATTTCCTGGTTATTAATGAAAATGCAATCTCAACAAATGCTTGTTTTTGTGTTGAAATTTACAGTTTTTCACTGGTGTTTTATGTATTGTTTGCAAAACATAATGACCATTTGTAATATTGACACGTCCCCTTAATTTGCCGCCACAATGCCTCTTGAATCTGTATTTGTAACATGTTGTCGTCTAAGGTATCAGGTAGGTAGATATAAGGTAGATATAATACTGATGTGTAGTGGAATCACAGTAACCAGACAAATATATTTTCGGTGTCACAATGCTTCTCTGCCATTAAATTTTTTTGAACATTTCGTTTTTCAGACATTAGATTATTCGTAAAAAAAATTGTTGCATGAGAATGTCAGCGGGACATAAAAAATAAAACGCTTTTCATTTTTTTAAATTCCCAAAAAGTGGTCAGCGGATCCGTAAACCGAATAAAATAAAAACCGTCGCCTAAAGGGAAACAAAATGTTTTTCGGCCTATGCACCTATAAGAGTTACTAACAAATAACCATTTGTAATTACAATTAAGAGCATCACGTCAGTGGTTTACTAGGAAAGCCTTGTTGAACACACAACGTCTTAATTTTATGGGCCACGCCATACTGTTAGATAACCCTATTTCAGGAGTGTGGTATTCTAGCAATATTTGCTCGCCAATGTCAATGCTATTTGTGTGGAAACTCAACTTGTGTAACATATTTTGGCCTTTGTTTATTAAAGTAATCCTCTTTCTGACAAAATAACACGTTTGTTTGAGACTTTGCATTAGTTGTGTGTATGCCGGTTATGCTGGCATGTCAGATCTCAATCAACAAATGACCAGAATCTCCCAGAAACTGGTATATTTTGAAATTGGTCATACAAATATAAAAAAAATTTAATTATGATTTCCGAAAGCAGTTGTTTTATTTAGGTAAATGCCTATGTAGTAAGTTTTATTTATGCTGTCGTACAATATAATTTTTTTATAACACATACGACACCTGTTGGCTAGGAATGAAACCACGATTGTGGGATGTCAACAAATGTAGTGTTAATGCGCATGTGTCACAAATATCGTCTATTCTCCATCGTTTCAGGTTTACACAGAACCTGTCCATGTTCCGACGGGATGTAAATGACTCACTGAAGGCCCCAACCAACATGAGCAACAGCATCAGTCTGCAGAACGATATGATGAGCTAGTGTTGTCCTGCTGCATTCTGGGAAATCTTGAGTATGAAGCTGCACCGCTGCGGCTTTATAAGTGTCAGTTGCAACCTGCAGTTGTTAGTTGACAACAAGGCTCATGGTCGGTCGCTCGCCCGCACAGATCGTTCAGCGTGCTGAAGATTCACAGAGTCCCATGGTGCATTGCAGCATCACTCAGGAAACAACTGCTGCATTCTGCGTAGTCATCCGCAGAGAACTGAAGCATTTATGCAGTGGACAGACGCAGATATGCCGATGATGGTTTGTTTGATCGTGTGGTGGATTATTGAGTGGGAGAAGAGATTCGATATATGTACGTATTGAAAGATTTGTTTCTGGCATTTGATGGACATTGACGGGACTTTCATAGCATAGTAGTGGCTTGGTTACCCATGTCTGTATGTGTAAATACATAAAGTAGGTTCATGTTTTCTGGGCAGGTTCACCCAGTCGAACACACACTCCACATGGCAGCACATCTGTAGATATTTGGGATCACAAAGAAAGTATGCATTTGTCATTCTGAAATATGCTGCCTGTTGTGTGCTGTTGACAAACTGCTAAAGTCTTCTGTGTCGCGTGTGAGAAACGTGTGTGCCATAATCACAAATAGTTGCAGCTGTCACCTAGAGTAGAACTCTGTTTGTGACCGGCAGAATTCCTTTCTTGTACTTGCTTTGCTAAACTTGCCATATGTCATATGCCAGTGACTGTTCGAATGTCACACACCTGTCGATGACAGTCACGAAGAGGAAGTCTGCCACGTTTTTCTGCTGCTGCTTATCTTGCAAGAATAACCAGGCATCGAACCACCCATTTGTTCCATTTATCTGAAAGGCATTGCTGTAATTTCAGGGTTGATTGAGTAACTGGATTTATTGAATTTCATGATATCAAAATCCCGTAACAAATTGGGAACTTAATGTTTTACTTCGTTGTGAGATTTGTGATCAAGTAAGATGGGCATGCATTATTTTATTAAGAGAGTAATTTCGTTTTGTGGTAGTCTTTGCAGCGGGATAATTAATTAGATTAGATAGTTATTCTGATTCTGTTCTTCGTATCATTTTACAATATCATGAAACTTCCTCATTGTGTGAATCAAGATGATTGTGTGATGTCCTAGATTGTGTGTGCTACATACCGGTGATGTTAAACTTAAATACACAAACAAGATGAGACAAATTGGAATATTTGAAAATTGTCTGTCATGTATGTACGTATGTATGTTAGCAGATGTTTCGTATTGATTTTGCACGTGTATGTACAGTAGAGTGACACTTGTTTGTTTATTGGTGGGCACTATTTGTTTATTCTTGTTTTAAAAGGAATGTCTGGCAATTTTCTTTGGCTAACTCGTAGGGAGCATTAAGTGATGTTTTGTATAGAATTAAGATGCCTCAATTCGATCTCAAATTACTTCTAAATTAACAATATTATATTTCACGTTTTAATCATTATTGTATAGTATATTTACCATTAAAAATTGTATAATCAGGAATTTGAAAATGCAGGAACAAAAAAGAACTGTCTGCCAGGCTTGCCGAGTGACGTCATCATTTTCAGTAAATCAGCCAATGAAAATCGCTGCCCATTCTCTTTTTAAGCAAGCCTTAAGTAACATTCCGTCACTTGCAGAGTGCCATATAACTTCAGTGCAGCTTGCCAATGGAGAAGATTAGTATATCTGAAAATGTGCTACCAAACACAATCATGACCCAAGTTCCAATGAATTTTGCACAATAATGTGTCTTGTTTGTATTGTCTCCAGACAAATCACGTGTGACAACGACAAATGTTGGCATCGTTTTCACTCACAAATAAATACCGGTACACATTGTGAAATTATATTCATGCGTTGCAATGTCATCCTTTTGTTACGTCCGTATGATGTCATGTTTAACAAGTGAACGTGTATATATTTCAATAATTTGTGTCTAAAATATTAATATTCACTGATGGATGTGCACTAACTATTTCTTTATGCAGAAGTATAAGCTCTTTTTTCCTATATAATATATAAATCAAAGTGTCTGTTTGTCGGTTGTGTCTTATGAATGGCCACATTGTCAACCCCAGCAAACAAACCAGTATACCACTTGCAAGAGTGTTCACCTTGTCATTAAAAGAGGGAGTGGTTCCTTTAGAATGGAAATAAATAAACATCATACCATTATTTTAAATGGGTTTGAAACAGAATTACGTACAGTGATTTGTAAATTATTAGAAAGGTTAATTAAAGACTATATGGTGGACTTCCTTGTTAGGCATAAATTATTAAATTCATCTCAACATGGATTCCTAAAAGCGAGGTCATGCTTAACAAATATGTGACGTTTTTTTGGAAGAAATCACTTAGATATTATCTACTTAAATTTTCAGAAAGCTTTTGAGAAACTGTCACATCAAAGATTACTAAAATATATGTAACATGCTAAGCCAGAATTTCACACCGGTCGTCTCATAACGGAATTTATGAGTCACCTTTGATCATAATTAAAATTTTAGATAACATATTTCACAAACTTGTCGTTGCTGCTTTAATAACATTCGTGAACTTCGTCGTACATGTTTTTTGCTGTTGTCAAAACTATTGCAACTGCTCTTGTTCGCAGCACGCTTGACTACTGCAATTCGCTTCATCATAATGCTGCTCTCAACGACATCTTGAAACTTCAATGTGTGCAATTTTTTTTGGCAAGGGTAGTTACCCGGTCTCCTTGTTTCTCTCATTCAGTACCACTTGTTAAATCATTGTATTGGCTCTCTGTCCAATATCGCATTATCTTAAAGATCTGTACAGTTACCTATCAAGCATTTTCATCCACACAACCAGTGTACTTACATTCACTGCTCACTCCTGCAAGACAGCCCAGACAGCTTCGATCATATAATTCTAATCTACTGTTTTCCCATTGTTGAGACAAATGTCGGAACTACAGTTGCAGCACTGACTCTCTGTTAGGGTTCAGACTAGGAAATATAAAACATTTCGTCGTGAACTAAAAACCCACCTGTTTAAACTTGCCTATCCTCCCTAGCTCCCCAGCAAACTGTTCACAACTGGAAATGCTTATCTATTATTAACTTTAGTGCAATAGAAATATTTTATATATTATATGTCATGTTTTGAAAATACAATAATCATGCCAAAGCGGTTTATTCCTTTTAATAGTTATATTAAAGAAGTAATGTTGCTTGTACTGATAATAAGGATCCAGTTCCTTGAATTTTGCCATGATTAATGTGCATCGGTAAGAGTTATGTGTGCATCCATGCATATCTATCTCGGGTGTCTTGCGTCAACAATACGATCCAAGTATTTCGTTGATGCAAAAACACTTTTGATGCATCTGTTTGATTTTGTTGTGGTCCGGACATGGAGCGCAGTGTTTTACCTGTCATTGCTGTCACAGATTTAAGTTTCGCTGGGTAATATGCGGCGAGCCAATGGACATGTACTCGTTAGGTTCAGTGTGGGTATTTGTGCAACTACGACAATTCAATATCAACGGTAAAGTGTAATATATTTCCCGTTTAATAACACACAGTGGAAAACTAGCATTGTTACAATCGCACATCAAGAATGATATACATGTTCGACGAGTGCAGCCTTGCGTTACAGCATGCTCGGCGAGAATAGTCTTGCGTTACAGCGTGCTCGGCGAGATTAGTCTTGCGTTACAGCATGCTCGGCGAGATTAGTTTTGCGTTACAGCGTGCTCGGCGAGATTAGTCTTGCGTTACAGGATGCTCGGCGAGATTAGTCTTGCGTTACAGCGTGCTCGGCGAGATTAGTCTTGCGTTACAGCATGCTCGGCGAGATTAGTCTTGCGTTACAGCGTGCTCGGCGAGTTTAGTCTTGCGTTACGGCGTGCTCGGCAAGATTAGTCTTGCGTTACAGCGTGCTCGGCGAGATTAGTCTTGCGTTACAGCCTGCTCGGCGAGTTTAGTCTTGCGTTACGGCGTGCTCGGCGAGATTAGTCTTGCGTTACAGCGTGCTCGGCGAGTTTAGTCTTGCGTTACAGCATGCTCGGCGAGATTAGTCTTGCGTTACGTCGTGCTCGGCGAGTCTAGTCTTGCGTTACAGCATGCTCGGCGAGATTAGTCTTGCGTTACGGCGTGCTCGGCGAGTTTAGTCTTGCGTTACGGCGTGCTCGGCGAGATTAGTCTTGCGTTACAGCGTGCTCGGCGAGATTAGTCTTGCGTTACGGCGTGCTCGGCAAGTTTAGTCTTGGTTACGCGTGCTCGGCGAGTTTTTAGTATTGCGTTACGTCGTGCTCGGCGAGTTTAGTCTTGGTTACGCGTGCTCATCGAGTGCTGCCATGCGTACCTTGTTGTGTTGTGTCCACGAATGTATTTCACTACGGCCACAACAATGGCGAAGAAGATGGCGTGTATACAATCTCGAGTGGAGACGGCGGAAGTAAAAATCATGCTGTCGTTAGTGGCAGCTGGCAATGCGGCTGTCAACGGCAAGATGATAGCGGCTAGCGAGGGTGGACGGCTGCGGAAGTCAGCGTATATGGCTCAGCAACTCTTCGCCGCTGGTACGTCGCATCCTCCAACGTCCGAGAATTCGTTGGGCGAGTAGGGTTATCCGAGATGAACCATGTGCGTTGTTAGATGTTATTTGCAACCAGACTGTCACATGGCTGGAGTTCCTCTGCTGCTTCGACGCCCGTAACCATTTTATATTTCGTCTATCCACTTCCAGTAACAGACGTCGTCTTACAACGGATAAAGCAATCATGTTGATTACATACAAGAGCCCTAGACCACGGATAGGCTTGGTCGCCCATACAAATGACAAGTTAATTTGTGAATAGCTATGCAGTGTTTTATTAGCCATCGGTCGCTATTCGTCGCCACTAGTATGACCCTTACTCACCAAAATTTCAATCGCTAGGTGACTAAAGTAAACAAGCTAATTATATCCAACCTCACACGATTTCCGATCTGTGACAATTGCGTCATATCTTATAGAGAGTAGATATTATCGGTAAGCGCCGATCGTGTTATCAGTCTTGCTTGTTCTCGAGAGATATACCAGTCTACAACAATGGTTGCATTCTGTGGAGCGGCATCAGTAAAACATCCTACTTGCGTGGTGCCGAGTAGTTCTTTGGTGATTTTGCATTTATCTCATGTATATAAAAGGTTATGTAATGTGAACCCCCCCACAGGAAGAAAGAAATATAAACTTGAAACTACATCAAACATCGGTGTAATGATTCATACATTACATAAAAAGCAATGCAGAAAAAATAATAACGTTGTGAAAGGAGATTTTATTTTTCGACATTCGTAAATCACCTTACATAGAGATAAAATACAAGGTTTCTAGTTTACCTGAAACTTTTTATTTGATATAAGTGCAAATCTTATGGCGGAAGAATCTTGGTGCAGCAGTGAATTGATTTTGGCGCAGATAATTGACAGAAAAGCATGGAATATCGATCAGAATAAGTATCACATTTGCATATATATATATATTATACATAAACTTGTAGACTAAACTCGCCGAGCACGCGTAACCAAGACTAAACTCGCCGAGCACGCCGTACGCAAGACTAAACTCGTCGAGCACGACGTAACGCAAGATTAATCTGGCCGAGCACGACGTAACGCAAGACTAATCTCGCCGAGCACGCTGTAACGCAAGACTAATCTGGCCGAGCACGCCGTAACGCAAGACTAAACTCGCCGAGCACGACGTAACGCAGGACTAAACTCGCCGAGCACGCCGTAACGCAAGACTAAACTCGCCGAGCACGCCGTAACGCAAGACTAATCTCGCCGAGCATGCTGTAACGCAAGACTAAACTCGCCGAGCACGACGTAACGCAAGACTAATCTCGCCGAGCATGCTGTAACGCAAGACTAAACTCGCCGAGCACACTGTAACGCAAAACTAATCTCGCCGAGCATGCTGTAACGCAAGACTAATCTCGCCGAGAACGCCGTAACGCAAGACTAAACTCGCCGAGCACGCTGTAACGCAAGACTAATCTCGCCGAGCATCCTGTAACGCAAGACTAATCTCGCCGAGCACGCTGTAACGCAAGACTATTCTCGCCGAGCATGCTGTAACGCAAGGCTGCACTCGTCGAACATGTATATCATTCTTGATGTGCGATTGTAACAATGCTAGTTTTCCACTGTGTGTTATTAAACGGGAAATATATTACACTTTACCGTTGATATTGAATTGTCGTAGTTGCACAAATACCCACACTGAACCTAACGAGTACATGTCCATTGGCTCGCCGCATATTACCCAGCGAAACTTAAATATGTGACAGCAATGACAGGTAAAACACTGCGCTCCATGTCCGGACCACAACAAAATCAAACAGATGCATCAAAAGTGTTTTTGCATCAACGAAATACTTGGATCGTATTGTTGACGCAAGACACCCGAGATAGATATGCATGGATGCACACATAACTCTTACCGATGCACATTAATCATGGCAAAATTCAAGGAACTGGATCCTTATTATCAGTACAAGCAACATTACTTCTTTAATATAACTATTAAAAGGAATAAACCGCTTTGGCATGATTATTGTGTTTTCAAAACATTACATATAATATATAAAATATTTCTATTGCACTAAAGTTAATAATAGATAAGCATTTCCAGTTGTGAACAGTTTGCTGGGGAGCTAGGGAGGATAGGCAAGTTTAAACAGGTGGGTTTTTAGTTCACGACGAAATGTTTTATATTTCCTAGTCTGAACCCTAACAGAGAGTCAGTGCTGCAACTGTAGTTCCGACATTTGTCTCAACAATGGGAAAACAGTAGATTAGAATTATATGATCGAAGCTGTCTGGGCTGTCTTGCAGGAGTGAGCAGTGAATGTAAGTACACTGGTTGCGTGGATGAAAATGCTTGATAGGTAACTGTACAGATCTTTAAGATAATGCGATATTGGACAGAGAGCCAATACAATGATTTAACAAGTGGTACTGAGTGAGAAAAACAAGGAGACCGGGTAACTACCCTTGCCAAAAAATGTTGCACACATTGAAGTTTCAAGATGTCGTTGAGAGCAGCATTATGATGAAGCGAATTGCAGTAGTCAAGCGTGCTGCGAACAAGAGCAGTTGCAATAGTTTTGACAACAGCAAAACATGTACGACGAAGTTCACGAATGTTATTAAAGCAGCAACGACAAGTTTGTGAAATATGTTATCTAAAATTTTAATTATGATCAAAGATGACTCATAAATTCCGTTATGAGACTACCGGTGTGTAATTCTGGCTTAGCATGTTACATATATTTTGCCAAAATTATAGATCATACACTAGAAAATGTCAGTTAAAAATTATTGCCTTTAACCAACTAGTTTTCTGTAACTACTCACCTCGTTGGGGGGCATTCATCACATAAAGGGATTCTACCACCACTAGAACGAGATTAAAAGGTGCAAGCCGCTTTGCTATGATTAGTGTTTTTTACAACATAACATTGTGATGCATTTCCATATATTGTTTTTCGAAATAATACATCATACTCTATAAAATGTTAAAAACATTATGTACAAAAACTTCCACTTTGGGGATAGTTGTCATTTAAAAAGATAATGACGTTACGGCAAACAAAATCTACAGTAATATGAAACCTTGTTTTGGATCACACACTCACAAAACAGCGAGCTTTAGTTTTGTAAGAGATTTAAACACCGGTATTTTAAACACCACAGGGGATAACTTATCACACGGCGAGAGGGCAGCACGCCTAGCGTGTGTTTTTGTGTAATATCCCTAGAAAGAATGACTGACTGGCACGCAAAAACACTGTATTTAACACGTCTGGTGTACAATAGCATAATAAAAATCAACCCATTTCTTCTTCTTTCGAGTACAAGAAAGAAACCGTGAATTGATTTTCATGCAGCACACGCTTAAACTAAAGCACGCGACATGACGTCTTAGGGTTTTCCTGCTTTATGTAATAAATTGTTTCGTACAACACATTATCAATTCATTCGATTTATTATTAAGCTTTATTACAAACTAGCCTAGTTGGCCGGCGTTGTCGGAAGAAAAGGCAAAAACTAATGAATCTTTGCATTACCCCGTCATGTTGTTGTAGGGCAGCGCCAGTGGCTCTGACAAGTACAACTGCCGGTTTCACGAAGTGATCAGTGGATGTTTGATGTAGATCACGTAACAACGTTTGAAACAACCATAGCGATGCTAACAATTACACGAAATTATTCCTCCGAGTTATGTAATTTATATCAAACACCTACTTAGATTCCTTCCACTTAAACCCCCCAATATTTTTGAATGTACGAATCATCATCACCCCTACAAAACGGCAGCCCCAGACAGACAGCCAGACAGACAGACATAATACAGACAGGGAGACAGACAGACAGAAAAAAGACGACATACAGACAGACAGACAGACAGACATAGAGTTAGACAGACAGACATTTAGAAAGACCGACCGACCGACCGACCGACCGACCGACCGACCGACCGACCGACCGACCGACCGACCGACCGACCGACCGACCGACCGACCGACCGACCGACCGACCGACCGACCGACCGACCGACCGACCGACCGACCGACCGACCGACCGACCGACCGACCGACCGACCGACCGACCGACCGACCGACCGACCGACCGACCGACCGACCGACCGACCGACCGACCGACCGACCGACCGACCGACCGACCGACCGACCGACCGACCGACCGACCGACCGACCGACCGACCGACCGACCGACCGACCGACCGACCGACCGACCGACCGACCGACCGACCGACCGACCGACCGACCGACCGACCGACCGACCGACCGACCGACCGACCGACCGACCGACCGACCGACCGACCGACCGACCGACCGACCGACCGACCGACCGACCGACCGACAGAAAGATACACAGACAGAAAGACAGAGAGAGAGTACGACATATCACACGGCGAGAGGGTAGTACGTCTAGCGTGTGTTTTGGTTGAATATTCCTAGGAAAATGACGAACAGGCAAACAAAAAACATTGTATTTAACATTAGGTTCACAATAGCATAAAAAAATAAACCAATTCTTATTCTTTCGAGTAGAAGAAAGAAACCGTGGGTTTGTTGTCATGCAGCACACGCGTAAAAACTAGAGCACGCGATATGACATCAGAGCGTTTTACCTGAGAGAAAGAGAGAGAGAGAGAGAGAGAGAGAGAGAGAGAGAGAGAAAGACATACATACATACATACATACATACATACATACATACATACATACATACATACATACATACATACATACATACATACATACATTCATGCATCTATATATATATATATATATATATATATATATATATATATATATATATATATATATATATACTGACAGACAACAGACAGAGAGAGAAAGAGAGAGAGAGAGAGAGAGAGAGAGAGTGAGAGAGAGAGAGAGAGAGAGAGAGAGAGAGAGAGAGGGAGAGCGAGAGGGAGAGGGAGAAAGAGAGAGAGACAAAGAGAGAGAGAGAGAGAGAGAGAGAGAGAGAGAGAGACAGAAAGAAAGAGAGAGACATACATACATACATAATACATACATATATGCATACATGCATACATACATACATATATTCGTACATACATACTTTCATACATATACTGACATATATACAGACAGGGAGACAGACAGACAGAAAGACAGACATCAACAGGATATGAAAACGGCTATTTAATCAATTACAATAAAAATTACACAATTCCACATGTTTCAAGCCACACCCTTTTTACTTGAAAAATAAATGCAAGAAACACATTAATCTACATTAACTACTGAAATTAATGGTGTATCACATGTGAGCATCAGTAGGAAGGAAAGGTGTCTTTTGCACATTTTAAATTAAAGGACCGTATAATTTTGTAAAAAGGCTTGAAAGATGCGTCAATAGGTGTCTCATTCTGTGTATGTGTGTTGGCAGCAGACTGTTTAATTTATGCTTTCCAATACAGGAGAATCTTCAATTACATCATATATTTTTGGCATTTCAAGTGAGGCTTCATCCAAAAGGTCGTTATGTTAAACACGAAAACCTATTGATTACATGTTAAGCACCATATCGTTTCCCAACATATGTTGATAATTCCCCATGAAAATAAGTCCCCATCCACATCCTACCCTCTTCCACACCCCTTGTACATCAGTCCCCATCCACATTCACATCCACAGTCGTCCATAGTCAATGTATTCCAGTGTCCCATCCCACCCAACACTTTTCCATATCCCCTGTACATCAGTTATCTATCTACGTACCTCCCTCTTCCACAGCCAATGTACAGTAGGCGTCCCATTTACCATAACATCGACCGGCTGATGTAGGTTTGTTATCTCTACTCTCCACATTATCTAAAATGCATATTCTGTTGTTGACCACTGTCCACGACATTTAGATTAATAAACTTACAAAATGACGTGATACAGAGGGACAACTTGTCTGCAAAACTGCGACAATCGGAAAGTGCTTTGTGTCTTGTAGAACCCCGTGGTGTAAAAACCGCTCAATACATATGAGTGATGCATATGAGAGGCATTTCAATGTACGTCATATCAATGGTAACTTATTAAAAACACCGATTAAATAATACGATATCACGCAAGTTTAATGTTCTACTGAAAAGCGCAGCCATTGTGCGATAGGCTAAGACATCTCGGGAATAGCAGGACAGACAATTTATCACACCAGTGGTAATTAACACGACTTGAGTTCGACGCTTACAAGTAATAATTGAATGCCTGACTTCAACAACAGCCCAACTCCACCGACTGTATTTTTTTGTAGGAGAGAAAAACTATTTCATTTCAAGATCCAATGTCCAAGCGACACCATGTTGTTGTTAATGATAATAGTGTGCATACTGTGACCATTTTTTTAGCTATGTAAGTGTCATAGTTTAGAGCCTGGCTGAGGTTAAAGGTCACGGAATTGGGCTATCGTTGAAGTAAGATACTTGGCATTTGTTTTTAGTGTAAGTTTTTGGTGCCCGGCTGTTGTAGACAGACACAGATGCACACGTAGGCGCACATATACGCACGTACACACACAGACACATACAAGGCATCATTATAATAGATTATGTTTTTCTAGCAGGCGATAGTAAAATATCCGATTACGAGTGAAAATATTTTTATTACTGCAGAACACGAATTTGATATTAAAACAAATATAGGCCTATTGAAACCGAAGCACACACACAACAGAAGTACTTGGTGTCAAGACGCACAGAACTACAGTGTCGATATCGACAGGTCAGATAAGCGAGTCGCAAGTCTGGCGAGGGTGATGAGAAAGTCACTAATCATCGTGCTCCTCCTCCTCCTCCTCCTCGTCAGCTCCTCCTCCTCCTCATCAGCTCCTCCAAGTTTTACGGAATGTTGTTGATGTAATTAATGGTGGGCTGACTGAGATAATTTGAGAGCGACTTCATATCTTCAAGTTTAGCTTTCTTTACTGGTACCATACTTGTGTAGTGTGGCGCTGTTGGGAAGATTGGTACAGCATTTGGCTTCAAGAGTGGGAATGGTGACTCGATAGCGGTAGACATTAATTTTGACGCATACACATGTAGTTTGTCACCACTCGTGAAGCGGAATCGCTTATAATCACCAACGTTGAACTTTTCTTTCTTTTTAGTAACCGTTTTTTTTTAAAGCATGTCAAAATGGCCTTTGTAGTCCTGTATCATGCCACCCGTCACTGCAACCGTCGCGAACTTTGTAACGATCATTTCCTGCCAATCCGTGAACATTTCCACTGTGTCTTTTTTACGTTTTATCATCTTTATCATTGCCAACTCGCGATCGCATGACAAGAAGGAATGTCCGCGTATGGGCAGATGGAAGTCGATGCTTCGAAACCGATTTAGGTAGACAAGTGTGAACAGATATCGTATCATAGTGTGGTTATGGCTCTGTCCCGTGCACCCGTCGATAAATATATCTAAATGTTTAACACTCTGGGGCACCTTTGTCTGGATGAAGTGACTGAGACAAGATATCACTTCTCTGCAGTCTCTCCTGGATGTTGGCTCTGGCCACGTGTACATGACAGGTTTGTCAGTATTACAGGGATGCACACCGAAGTTGTAAAACCACAGCTGCCGCTTGTAAAATACTTCACCAAAAGGGAGATGTGGAAAAGGTAAGTTTTGTTCAAAGTTGAAGCATATGATTTTATGCTCCTCACTCGCTTTTGCCTTTTCTGTGCATCGCCGCAGGTGTTCATAGTTACATTATGTGAATTGGCCTCATGTCACGCCATCTAGCGGATTTCGCAGTCTGATTTCAACATCGTCCCAACTCCATGGGTTTGGACCAATGTTGAAGTCATACCTTATTTGGCGGCGGCGTCACAGCGGCCTCGGCAATGGAATTGGGTAGTTTTTCATGGCAGATGATAGCTACTTGAAAGCTGGTCACCATGACGTATTCAACTCAATATCGCCAAAATAGTGGAGTTGGGCTGTTGTTGAAGTCAGGTATTCAATTACTCTATCACTGTTGGTCTCAACTTGAAAGATATCGACTCCCTACGGGTGATTTCAAATTAATGTCTGATGTTTTAAGGTGCACGCTGCACGCTTTTGTGGAAGAGGAGCGGATGTGGATTATTGTTGAGGATCCATATTACATTTCTTAGCTGGAACAAACACATTATCCGACACTGGTTAATGCTCTACTACAATGGTAAACATCATCCGGCAACTAATCTAGTTTTATCACATTTGGAATGTTTGGAATATAAATGTGGAGAGCGTTATAACTGGTTCTTGTTCGCTGGTGTTCTGGGGTTGGGGTCAATCAATGCTTTGCCAGTATAACATCATTGAGACAAATTCGATGTGTTTTGTGTCTTACGCACGCAAACTATGGATATCAAATCACAAATCACACTTGTTGGGTAAATAAAGATATACATATTTTTACATATCGAAATACGTTTTTATGATAAAGAATAGCAACTGAGACGTCCCATTAATGAACCAATCAAATATTTTAGTGGGAACAATGCATATTTTATAGGTTAATGGGTGCATATTTCAATCAATTCAAATTGAACAGGGTTTGTTTTTGACAGAAGTCTAAAGCTTGTTTGAGGTGGTTAGAGAAAGAAATTATAAAGGGTGGTATCATGGCAATGTATAGAGTTCCCCCGGGGCTGGTTTTACACGTCAGTTAAACAAAATATATATATGATAATGGAATCTGCTAACACGACTAAGACATTGGTTTTTGTAATGGACAAACTCGATACAAAAAATTGCTTTTATTCGGTGGATTATTTGAAAACAATCAAACGTGGGCAATTAGAATAAAAGGTTGGGAAACGTTGTTCTATGAAGTATGACGCAGCAATAGGCAAAACACTGCGCTGCGGTCTTGGATTGAGACCAAATCTTGAATACGCATCAAACATGTTTTACGTCAACGAAATGCTTGAGTTTTATTACTGACGTACGACATCGGAAAGAGACACGCATGGATTCACACGTAGCTCTTACCGATTTAACTGATTCATGGCAACAACCGATAGAACTAGCCCCTCATTGTTCGCACAAACAAAATGATATATTTTCCAAATTGTTATGGTTTATATTAAAATATACAAACTGCTTTGTTATGTTTAGGGTATTTTCGATGTCAAGTTGTCCATGTATTAGACGTTGCGATGCATTTTAAATCAATAGTTATCACATAGAAAATGATACTGACGATACTGATTACAAAATCTACTATTTCATTAAAAAAAGTTGTATCACACAGTTTCAAACAATTTCACAAAACAGCGGGTTTCAGTTTTTACAAGAAATTAAAAACCACAAAAACACATGAAAACACACATCGCGCAAGATCGCCTTTATGCAATGGAGAACAACTTGTATCACAACAGGAGACACTTTTCAAGCGTTCGGTCTTTTCAAAAGCTCCTTAGAAGTTATGACGCACTGGCAATCAAAAACATTGCTTCAACACGAGTAGTTCCCATTGACATCAAACAATTGTATTTTCTTTTTCTTTCGATAAAAAGAAAGAAAACTTTATGCACCCATAAGCCAGAGCTCACTATATAAATCGAGAGCATTTTTACTGTTCATCATCTCTTGCCATCGGTTCTGTACGAAGACCACAGGACATTGAAGAAAATTAATTTAAGTATAGTTGTGTGTCTGTAATATATTAATGTTTAAAACCCTGTGTCGTAATCATTGTTTTGCGACATTGGTGTTATGTATTTCAACTACCTTCTTTAAGAATTGCAGCGTTTGTAGATCGTACAAATACCACACAGATATTACATTTCGTTTTGTAGCATGAACGCTCTGAAATTGACGGTCTATATGCTTGTCGTGTTCGTCGCCTTGGCGACGATCATAGACGCTTTCGAAAGTGACGAGGTAACGTAACAGCAATGGTATTTTAATCGGCACGTTATTTGGAATGTAAAAGCATCGTTGATACGATCGATTGAGTAAAAACAACAGCAGGCCCTACTTACCTGGATTTGAAAGCGACAAAACAACCGCTGAAGTGACGACATATTTAAGGATTCAGGTATTGTTTTTGTTAACACTGCGCCCATTTATTTGTTGCTTCGTGCATAGGCGTAACATACTGTATTGTTCAATTATTTGTGTTAAAAGTACTAATTTATTTTAGTTGATTGTGTACGTGCGTGTGCTTGCGAGTTTACGTGCGTTCGTGCGTGCGTGCTTCGCTTATATTGACAGAGAATATAACAGGGAGGGAGTTGAAAAGAGATAAGGTAACGACAATGTTAATCTGATCGTGGAATCAGCACTAATTGTTTGAAAGATGCCTATGTCCACTGAAAACGCGTCTTCGTCTTTTTTCAGGAAACGCTATCTGTGGAAACGCGTAAGTTTGTTTATTGCATTAAAGATTGAATCGTCGCGATTGGAAATTAAATGTTTTTAAACATTAATTATCTCTTTCAAAGAAGAGCTTTTTTATCTGTCAATTCTGGCTTAACCTTCTTTATAGTGACAACATATCACACCGTTTTGTCGATAATTCTTATTAATATAGTATGTCATAATTCTTCTCTCGAGCTTTTCCCCCACCGCATATACAACAATGAATCATATTATCATTGATTTGGCAGCCATTAAATTTATGTCAAAGAATATAACGAAGGAGACACGGATTACATGTGATAGATAAGGACCATGGATATATTTTAATGACACAGCTGTACATGTAATGGTGTTAATAAGTCGGTTTATTTGTTCGTGTCTAGGTGATGCTCGCCGACGCCATAATCCCCGTCGTCAAGATCAATGGCGTCCCCGTCAAAAACACCATCGCCGCCGTCGCCCAAATCACCGTCGTCGTTATATTTTAATATAAACCATAATAATTTGGAAAATATATCATTTTGTTTGTGCGAACAATGAGGGGCTAGTGACAAACGTAACCTATTATACGTCAACTTGTTCTAATAACATGTCCAATCACTGGGTGGTACCATGCAACTGTCGCTACTGGAGTTTCCTGGGAAACATGGGAGGCTCAACTAACACAGTGGCTCAACTAAAACTGTCTTAAACTATTGTATTGTGTTTTCTGTATTGTTTATTGCATCAAGGCTACTGTGCTTGTCGATGGAACAATCTCACATAAACTGTCAATACCCGAAAATTGACATCTGTACTGTTGTTTCACCTCTTCATTCGAACTTACGAAGACTAGTCAAATCACTTACTTTAAACTCACTAGTCTATACTTTTCTGACGTATTTCTCGAACCCTTTTAAATAATGGTATGATGTTTGCTTCTTTCCATTCGAAATGAACAATTCCCTCTTTTAATGTCAACATGAACATGGTATGCTAATTTGTTCTACTCTATACCTATGCAGACTTGATGAATACTATCCACTCTAAGTGATTTATTATCTTTCATTGCCTTTATTTTCTAAGCTACAATTTCTGGAGTTACAATTAACTGCCCTAAATATTAAATTTTATCCTCCTCAAATTTAACACCTGGAACTGGTACTGAACTAATTTCCCCTCAGGTAAACAGTGAGCTGAAGTAACCTTTTAGCTCTTCCATCATTAAAACATCTTGTGACATTATAATTCCAGCACTGTTTTCCAGAGGCCCGACCTTGTTTCTTACGTTTTGTTTACCCCTGACATATGCATAACAACTCTTGCTGCATTAAGTGCCTATTTTTAATTTGCATAATTTTCAATCTTTCTGGTACGCCTATAAAGCCTCCATATAGTTTGATTGAACACTATTTTTTAGTAGTTTCTTTTGACAAAAGTTACTTTCTAGACCTTGTTCCATGTTTTTTCAACGGAACAAATTCAATTAATCAATCAGTGTGAGTTTATTTGGTAACTCATTTACAATGATGTTACAGGTATGGTCATAAATAATTTGATTTAGTAACTCATGAGATTCTCTGGAAACCCCAAGGGGCTTATTGCGAGAATCACCCATGATTACGTATAAAAATCTTGTCATGGAATGATGCTGCAAGTTGGCAATTATGTTAGTAATACTTCAAGTTGGCAATTATGTTAATAATACTAGATATGAAGCAAATAAAAATTACAACTTGGCGTCTTAATCCAGCAATCTAGTACACACTAACGACTTATTAATTGAACAATATAGTGAAAATTCGTTAGTATAGGCAAAAAATATGTTAATAATAGTAAATGATACGCATATAGAAAATTACAAGTGGTTGTAATTCAACATTCTAGCACAATATAACAACGTAAGGCAAAATGATAATTTAACAATATAGTGATGATTCATTAGCATATATATAAAAAACATCTTTAGCTCAGGTTAAGCCCGAATCAAGTCTAAGTGGGAAATTAGGACAAATTGATCAATGATACTCTTAATTTCATATTTTAGAATATTCCAACATTAAATTGCTGTCTTGTTCCTCAGCATGTTACTCATATATTACATTGCTAAGTATTTTCTCATATCTTGATAGTTACCTTTGTTGAAATTTATCTTGTACGTTTTTTTATTTTTACTTGATGATGTTACTTTGATGTCAAAATGCATGAGAACTGTTACTCAAGCGTTCATAGGTAGTTTTAGCTAGCTGATTTAAATAAGTTTGGTAAGCTAACTCAACTAAAACTTTGTGTGGGGTAAATTGAGCCACAGTGCAGTGTAAGTTCCGTAAATACTTTATTTGCATAATTTACTTTGGCCTTGTATAACAAATTCATAACAACTCAGCCAACACATCTACCCAATGGGTACAACACGTCCCTGACAACTCTACACGCTATATTAATAAATAAAAACACCTAATTAATAAAGACTTATAAGTAAATCGCAACCAGTGTAACTAACCGCTATTGTGTCCATGTCCCAATTTGCTCGGGAAAATGCATTCCTTGATGTATTTTGGTATACAAAAATTTCGTCTTCGTTCATTAACCGCTGCTCAACTAAACTTCCCTTGGGTCTAGGGTGGCTCAACTAGCCCCGTTTTGACAATTTACCTTATTTAATTAACTTCTCATTAATGCGTGAAGCGATGTAAATAATCTTCTTCTCTGTGCATAGTTAAAACATTTGTTAGTGCACAAACACCAAAGTCTGGTCATGTGCGTTGATAGTTTACACACCAGCAGACATTAATCACAATTCCCAAACGTTTCGAAAAAACATAAAAAAACATACTTTTAGCCCACATTTTCTGACTGTTGTGACAAACGTAACCTATTATACGTCAACTTGTTCTAATAACATGTCCAATCACTGGGTGGTACCATGCAACTGTCGCTGCTGTAGTTTCCTGGGAAACATGGGAGGCTCAACTAACCCAGTGGCTCAACTAAAACTGTCTTAAACTATTGTATTGTATTGTATTTTCAGTATTGTTTATTGCATCGAGGCTACTGTGCTTGTCGAAGGAAAAATCAATAAACTGTCAATACCCGAAAATTGACATCTGTACTGTTGTTTCACCTCTTCATTCGAACTTACGAAGACTAATCAGCCCTCTAATGTGGACAATTTGTTGTGCACTAATTAAATAATTTTAATGAAAACAGTAAACCGCACGTTGGAAATGACATTTTCATTTAATTTTTGAACCCCAGTAGTGTGACATCAACCTGTGTCTGGAGAGTATGGATTTCATTATAAAATTTTACAAAATGGATAACATTATTTCTAATGAAAATTATTTCCATACAAACGCATTTGAACTAATCGAAGGAATAAAATGCATATTCAATAATGTGTCTTTATTGATCAATACAACTCCGCCAAGGACACGCTGTCTCCGCTTTCGATGCACCTAATCCATCGACGGCTGTTTAACAGCGGGAACCGCCCTTGAAGTCTTCGTAGCATTTAGCGAAGCCTCGTCTGTCACACATGCAGTAGCAGCAGACTTCACAACGGCGCCTACTTTTCTCGTACCAGTTTCTTGTAACCCGGCATGTGCAAGACCCGTACGTACATCTCTTACTGCAGCGTTTCACTGAAACCAGACAATATCTCAGTTAATTCTCACACATTAATGCACGTCCTATATATCTAAATTTGTGCGTGTGTTTCTCTCGTCAAGGGAACAGTACGTTATATATCATACTCAGCAAACTGGATTAAAATGCATGCAGTAAAACATGCATTATATATGATTCATTATTTCTCCGAATACTTATTATTGTTATACCACATCTGGGTAAATTGCGAACACGCCACAAGAATCAAAGCGTGAACATATTAGGAAGATTTGAATTAACTTTGACTCATGACTCATTTAAAAGATAATATAAATCTTGTTTCCAATTATTTGGTTAAAACACGACAACATGTGTTGCTAATCTAGGAGGGATTGTATACGGGTGGTTCTTGGTAAATTTTTCTGATGATATCTACTTCACAAAGACCTTCACTTGATTACAGTTCTGATGAAGTCACTGCA
Source organism: Lamellibrachia columna (assembly GCA_963662155.1). Classification (NCBI taxonomy): domain Eukaryota; kingdom Metazoa; phylum Annelida; class Polychaeta; order Sabellida; family Siboglinidae; genus Lamellibrachia; species Lamellibrachia columna. The sequence continues at coordinate 50,530,533 of OY759264.1, forward strand.
AGCACTAGATTCCAAATGATAAACAGATAGTAATGTAGGTAGAACGTGCAACGGTTAAATATTTTAACCTCTCACGACATGACATGTTAGTACAGGAGTGTCGATTACAGTTAATTTGGATCGTCTGAGCTATCATTGTTCACAAATTAAATAGTTTTGCCAATTCGTGACGTAGAGGACATAACGTTACGTAGAGGACGAGACATGACATATAGGATGGCTCGGCTATTTAGAGCTTTTTCGACGATTTTAATCAACAAAAACGCTAGACGAAACACAATAATAACATGAGTATGAATTAATTTGCCAGAATGATTGTATGAACAATACAATGAATATGTTCTTGAATTAATTTGCCAGAATGAATTTGCGAACAATACAATGAATGTATTCTTTAATTAATTTGAAATTATCAATATTAATGTGACACTCACAACAGTCCCTGGGACGAGGACGAGGTCGACGGCGGCGATGGTCATTTTGACGGTGGCGCCATTGATTTGGACGACGGGGTTGAGGTCGTCGGCCAGCATTACCTAGACACGAACAAATAAACCGACTTATTAACACCATTGCATGTACAAGAGCTGTGTCATTAAAATATATCAATGGTCACTTACCTATCATATGTAATCCCTGTCTCCTTCATCATATTCTTTGACAGAAATTTAACGGCTGCTAAATCACTGATTATATGATCCATTATTGTATGTGATGTCGGGGCAAAAGCTCGAGAGAAGAATTAAAACATACTACATTAATAAGAATTATCGACACAACGGTGTGATATGTTGTCACTATAAAGAAGGTTAAGCCAGAATTGACAGATAAAAAAAGCTCTTCTTGGAAAGAGATAATTGTTGTTTAAAAGCATTTTATTTCCAATCGCTATGATTCAATCTTTAATGCGCTAAACAAACTTACGCGTTTCCACAGATAGCGTTTCCTGAAAAAAAGACGAAGACGCGTTTTCAATGGACATAGGCATCTTTCAAACAATTAGTGCTGATTCCACGATCAGATTAACATTCTCGTTGCCTTATATCTTTTCAACTCTCTCCCTGTTATATTCTCTGTCAATATAAACGACGCACGCACGCACGAACGCACGCAAACTCGAACGCACACGCACGTACACAACCAACTAAAATAAATTAATACTTTTAACACAAATAAATAAACAATATAGTATGTTACGCCTATGCACGAAGCAACAAATAAATGGGCGCAGTTGTAAAAAAAACAATACCCGAATCCTTAAATATGTCGTCACTTCAGCAGTTGTTTTGTAGCTTTCAAATCCAGTTAAGTAGGGCCTACTGTTGTTTTTTTTTTACTCAATCGATCAAATCAACGATGCTTTTACATTACAAATAATCTGCTGTTTAAACTACAATTGCTGTTACGTTACCTCGTCATTTTCGAAAGCGTCTATGATCGTCGCCAAGGCGACGAACACGACGAGCATATAGACCGTCAACTTCAGAGCGTTCATGCTACAAAACGAAATGTAATATCTTTGTGGTATTCAGATAGTTTGTACGATCTACAAACGCTGCATTCTTAAAAAGCAAGTTGAAATAAATAACACCAACCTCGCAAAGCAATTATTACGACACGGGGTTTTAAACATCATTAAAATATTACAGACACACAATTATACTTACATGAACTGATCTTCTTCAATGTCCTGTAGTCTTCGTACAGAACCGATGGCAAGAGATGATGAACAGTAAAAATGCTCTCGATTTATATAGCGAGCTCTGGCTTATGCGTGCATAAACCTTCACAGGAAAGTTACGTTATTGGGACGTCTCAGTTGCTACTCTGTATCATAAAAACGCATTTTGATATATGAAAATATATATCTTTATTTACCCAATGAGTCAGATTTGTGATTTGATATCCTCGATTTGGATAAATAGGACACAAGACATGTCGAATTTGTCTCAATGATGGTATACTGGCAAAGTATTGAGTGACCCCAACCCCAGAACACCAGCGAACAAAAACCAGTTATAGCGCTCTCGACATTTGTATTCCTAACATCTTCCAAAAGTATTAAAACAAGATTAGTTGCCTGATGATATTTACTATTGTAGTAGGGCATTAACCAGTGTCGGATAATGTGTTTGTTCCAGCTAAGAAATCAATGTCATATGGATCCTCAACAATAATCTTCATCCGCTCCTCTTCCACAAAAGCGTCCAGCGCGCACCTTAAAACATCAGACATTAATTTGAAAGCACCCATAGGGAGTCGATATCTTTCAAGTTGAGACCAACAATGATAGACTAATTAATACTTATAAGCGTCGAATTCAAGTCGAATTAATCCCGCGAAGTCTCTTAATGTATCGCACAATGCCGGCGCTTTTCAGTAGAACATAAAACTTGCGTGATATCGTATTACTTAGTCGGTTTTTTGAGTAATTTACCACTCGTATGACGTACATTGAAATGCCTGTGATGTGCACTACTCATGAGTTGAGCGGTTTTTACATCACGGGGTTCTACCAGACACAAAACACTTTCCGCTTGTCGCAGTTTGGCAGACGAGGTATCCCACTGTTTTTCGATGCTTTGCAAGTTAATTAATCTAAATGTCGTGGACAGTGGTCAACTACAGAATATGCATGTTACATGATGTGCTGAGTAAAGATAACAAACCTACATCAGCCGGTCGATGTTATGTTAAATGGACCGTTGCGACGTGAATCACCGGTGAATCGTAAGAGACGCCTACGGCCTTGTCCGATTATTTGGGCTACTCAACCAGCCGTCAATACGACTCACAGGCCGAATCACTTCACAAAGGTTTTATTTAAAATTTAGTTGATACATTGATTGCAAACATTCATTTCTCTTACTTTAACTTTTCGAGTGTTATTGTGTAAGCGATAACTTAAACAATACTTTCGTTGTGAACATGCACAGTGGAGAATGGCAATGGGAACCGTAACGTAATGTTGGGGATCATTGAACTGATGCGGAATACAGCGGAGAAAACTGACCGACAATACGTTTGAAACACCGATTGTTTATTTATGCGGCATACAAAGTATGGATACACGTGAATCCGGAATATATGGCGACCACCAACATTGGGGTCGGGCAAATTTACTTTTTCATTGTACAGGTCATCACATTAATAACTAGATAGGTCCCTATCACTAGCGTTCATTAACTCATTCAGTATTGCACCCCTGTATCGCGCGGGACGTAATAAACGCGTGTGTAATAAACCTGAATAATTCCACAAATTTATGTTGACGATACGGATACAGTATTCTTGGAAATGGTGAATATTCTTGCAATGAATTCCAGCAATCGGTTGAGGAAAACATTATTCTACATTTTGTTTAACATGCTCATGTCAAATGTCTGCAACAAACACTGTTTTATAACACGGACAACAATTTCGTATTTGTATCACCGAGTAGTTTTACTTAGATAAACTAATTGTGTAACAAGCTCATCAATGTCAGCAGCCGCATGGAGGAAAAAAACATAAGTTTTTTTTTTAAATGTGTAAGAACACAAAAGTAAAGACCCGTAGAGAATGGAGGAGGAGGTTAATGGAGGAGGAGGTTAATGGAGGAGGAGGTTAATGGAGGAGGAGGTTAATGGAGGAGGAGGTTAATGGAGGAGGAGGTTAATGGATGCTTGCCAAACTAACAGGCGTTTTTGTGTCGCAAGAAGCATGGTGAGCTGTTGAACATTGATATGACGTAGTTTGAAACACTTCTGATGGACATTACACATATGTAATGAATAAGTGTTTTATACAACGGAGTGTAAAACGCTTTACTCTTGTTTCAGCTTTGCAGACGAATTGTCTCGCTGTTTTTACGCTACTTTGCATGTTCGTTAATCTAAGTGACGTGACTGGTCAACAACAGGATAGTCATATTGAATGATGAGCTGTTTAACGACAAAGAATCTACATCAGCCGGTCGATATATCGGAATTATGCCAAAACTTTCCTATTGACGATATATGCACGACACGTTATACTCATGTATTGTACATGGGCTGTGGAAGAGGGAGGTGTGTAGATAGAGAACTGATGTACAAGGGTTGTTGAAAAGGGTGGGGTAGGATGGGACTCTGGAATACATTGGCGTAAGTTTGTTTATCCCATACATGGACGACTGTGGATGGGAATGTGTATGGGGACTGATGGACAAGGGATGTGGAAGAGGGGGGATATGGATGTGGGCTGACGTACAGTCAATGTGGAAGAGGATGGGATGTGGATTGGGACTGATGTACAAGGTATGTGGAAGAGAGTGGGCTATTGGTAGGGACTATTGTATAAGGGATGTGGGGAAGATGGTGGAATTTGGATCGGGACTGATATACAAGGGATGTGGAAGAGGGTGGCGTGTTGATGGGGATTGATGTGTAAGGGATGTGGAAGAGGGTGGGATGTGGATGAGGACTCATGTTCATGGGAAATTGTCAACATATGTTGGGAAAAGATATGATGCTTAAAATGTAATAAATATTTAACATAACGACCCTTTGGATAATGTCTTATTTGAAGTGTCAAAAATATTTGATATACTTGAAGTTTGTCCTGTATAGAACAGCGTAAATTAAAACAGTCTGCTGCCAATACACATCCACAGATCAGGACTGCTGTTGGAGCATCTTTCAATCCTTTTTGTAGAATTATACGATCCTGTAACTTAAAATGTACAAAGGACATATTTCCTTTCGACTAATGCACCCACCTTTTGTTTCGGTGAATAATGTAGATTAATGTGGTACTTGCATTAGTTTTTCAAGTGAAAAAGAGTGTTGCTTGAAACATATAGAAATGTGTATTTTTTTATTGTAATTCATAAAAAAACCAGTTTTCATATATATATATATATATTTGTCTGTCTGTCTGTCTTTCTGTCTGTCTGTCGGTCGGTCTGTCGATCTGTCTGTCGGTCGGTCGGTCAAAGAACTACTCGGAGTCCACGCAAGTTTGATGTTTTACTGATGCCTCTCAGCCAAATGCAGTCATTGTTGTAGACTGATATAGAGAACAAGCAGGAGAGATGATTGATCACACAATCGGCGCTTACCTATAATATATACTCTCTATAATATATGAAGCAATTGTCACAGATCGAAGAACGTTTCATGTTGGCTATAATTAGCCTGTTTACTTTAGTCACCTAGCGATTGAAATTTTGGTGAGTAAAAGTCGTACTAGTGGCGCCGAATAGCGACCGATGGCAAATCAAAGTTTTAGTACTAACATTGCATTGCTATTCACAAGTTAACTTGTAATTTGCTTAGGCGATCAAACCTATATATGTTCTATGGGCTCATGTATGGGACAACATGATTGGTTACGGGCGTCGAAGCAGCAGAAGAACTCCAGCCATGTCACAGTCCAGTTAGTTTGCCAACAACATCTAACAACGAACATGATTCCTCCGGGTAACACTATTCGCCAAAAGAAATCGCGGACGTTGGAAGATGCGACACACCGGCGGCAAAGTGTCGCCGACCCATATACGCTGACTTGCGCAGCCGTCCACCCTCGCTAGCCGCTACAACATTGCCGTTGACAGCTGCACTGCCAGCTGCCAATACCGGCAGCATGATTGTTAGTTCCGCCTTCTCCACTCGATATTGTACACACGCCATCTTCTTCGCCATTGACGCCATATGACGACTTATCACACGGCGAGAGGGTAGTACGTCTAGCGTGTGTTTTTGTTTAATATCTCTAGGAAAATGACGCACTGACAAGCAAAAACATTGTATTTAACACGTCTGATTCACAATAGCATAATAAAAATCAAACCATTTCTTCTTCTTTCGAGTAGAACAAAAAACAGTGAGTTTATTGCCACGAAGCACATACGTATAAACTAGAGCACGCGATATGACGTCATAGCGTTTTACCACTTTACTCATATGTAATAAATTGTTTTTTTACAGCACATTATTAATTCATGCATTTCATTATTAAGCTTTATTACAAACTTGTCGAGTTGCCCGGCGGTGAACGAGCGAAAACGCAATATCTTATGACTCCTTGCAGACCGACCGACCGACCGACCGACCGACCGACCGACCGACCGACCGACCGACCGACCGACCGACCGACCGACCGACCGACCGACCGACCGACCGACCGACCGACCGACCGACCGACCGACCGACCGACCGACCGACCGACCGACCGACCGACCGACCGACCGACCGACCGACCGACCGACCGACCGACCGACCGACCGACCGACCGACCGACCGACCGACCGACCGACCGACCGACCGACCGAACGAACGAACGAACGAACGAACGAACGAACGAACGAACGAACGAACGAACGAACGAACGAACGAACGAACGAACGATCGACCGAACGACCGACCGACCGACCGACCGACCGACCGACCGACCGACCGACCGACCGACCGACCGACCGAACGACCGACAATAAATCTGTGAAAATAATTTTAAATAACACCTTTGCGAAGTGAATCGGCCTGTGAATGGTACTTGACGGCTGGCGGAGTAACACAAATAATAGGTCAAGGCCGTAGGATTCTGGACCGATTCACAAGTGATTCACGTCGCAAAGGTTCCACTTAGCATAACATCTACCGGCTGATGTAGATTTGTTATCTTTAGTTACCACATCATGTAACATGCATATTCTGTTGTTGACCAGTGTCCACGACATTTAGATTAATGAACTTGCAAAGTATCGTGAAAACAGTGGGACAACTCGTCTGCAAAACTGCGACAAGCGGAAAGTGTTTTGTGTCTGGTAGAACGCCGTGGTGTAAAAACACCTCAATCCATATGAGTAATGCACATGAGAGGCATTTCAATGTACGTCATATCATTGATAAATTACTCAAAACACCGATCAATTAATACGATATCACGCAAGTTTGATGTTCTCTTGATGCCTGGCAACAAAGCGCAGCCATTGTCCGATAGACTAAGAGACATCTCGGGAACAGCAGGGCAGACAATTTTTTACACCAATGGAGATTAATTCGACTTCAATTCGACGTTTACAAAAAGATAGAGAACTGATGTACAAGGGTTGTTGAAAAGGGTGGGGTAGGATGGGACTCTGGAATACATTGGCGTAAGTTTGTTTATCCCATACATGGACGACTGTGGATGGGAATGTGTATGGGGACTGATGGACAAGGGATGTGGAAGAGGGGGGATATGGATGTGGGCTGACGTACAGTCAATGTGGAAGAGGATGGGATGTGGATTGGGACTGATGTACAAGGTATGTGGAAGAGAGTGGGCTATTGGTAGGGACTATTGTATAAGGGATGTGGGGAAGATGGTGGAATTTGGATCGGGACTGATATACAAGGGATGTGGAAGAGGGTGGCGTGTTGATGGGGATTGATGTGTAAGGGATGTGGAAGAGGGTGGGATGTGGATGAGGACTCATGTTCATGGGAAATTGTCAACATATGTTGGGAAAAGATATGATGCTTAAAATGTAATAAATATTTAACATAACGACCCTTTGGATAATGTCTTATTTGAAGTGTCAAAAATATTTGATATACTTGAAGTTTGTCCTGTATAGAACAGCGTAAATTAAAACAGTCTGCTGCCAATACACATCCACAGATCAGGACTGCTGTTGGAGCATCTTTCAATCCTTTTTGTAGAATTATACGATCCTGTAACTTAAAATGTACAAAGGACATATTTCCTTTCGACTAATGCACCCACCTTTTGTTTCGGTGAATAATGTAGATTAATGTGGTACTTGCATTAGTTTTTCAAGTGAAAAAGAGTGTTGCTTGAAACATATAGAAATGTGTATTTTTTTATTGTAATTCATAAAAAAACCAGTTTTCATATATATATATATATATTTGTCTGTCTGTCTGTCTTTCTGTCTGTCTGTCGGTCGGTCTGTCGATCTGTCTGTCGGTCGGTCGGTCAAAGAACTACTCGGAGTCCACGCAAGTTTGATGTTTTACTGATGCCTCTCAGCCAAATGCAGTGCCAAATGCAGTCATTGTTGTAGACTGATATAGAGAACAAGCAGGAGAGATGATTGATCACACAATCGGCGCTTACCTATAATATATACTCTCTATAATATATGAAGCAATTGTCACAGATCGAAGAACGTTTCATGTTGGCTATAATTAGCCTGTTTACTTTAGTCACCTAGCGATTGAAATTTTGGTGAGTAAAAGTCGTACTAGTGGCGCCGAATAGCGACCGATGGCAAATCAAAGTTTTAGTACTAACATTGCATTGCTATTCACAAGTTAACTTGTAATTTGCTTAGGCGATCAAACCTATATATGTTCTATGGGCTCATGTATGGGACAACATGATTGGTTACGGGCGTCGAAGCAGCAGAAGAACTCCAGCCATGTCACAGTCCAGTTAGTTTGCCAACAACATCTAACAACGAACATGATTCCTCCGGGTAACACTATTCGCCAAAAGAAATCGCGGACGTTGGAAGATGCGACACACCGGCGGCAAAGTGTCGCCGACCCATATACGCTGACTTGCGCAGCCGTCCACCCTCGCTAGCCGCTACAACATTGCCGTTGACAGCTGCACTGCCAGCTGCCAATACCGGCAGCATGATTGTTAGTTCCGCCTTCTCCACTCGATATTGTACACACGCCATCTTCTTCGCCATTGACGCCATATGACGACTTATCACACGGCGAGAGGGTAGTACGTCTAGCGTGTGTTTTTGTTTAATATCTCTAGGAAAATGACGCACTGACAAGCAAAAACATTGTATTTAACACGTCTGATTCACAATAGCATAATAAAAATCAAACCATTTCTTCTTCTTTCGAGTAGAACAAAAAACAGTGAGTTTATTGCCACGAAGCACATACGTATAAACTAGAGCACGCGATATGACGTCATAGCGTTTTACCACTTTACTCATATGTAATAAATTGTTTTTTTACAGCACATTATTAATTCATGCATTTCATTATTAAGCTTTATTACAAACTTGTCGAGTTGCCCGGCGGTGAACGAGCGAAAACGCAATATCTTATGACTCCTTGCAGACCGACCGACCGACCGACCGACCGACCGACCGACCGACCGACCGACCGACCGACCGACCGACCGACCGACCGACCGACCGACCGACCGACCGACCGACCGACCGACCGACCGACCGACCGACCGACCGACCGACCGACCGACCGACCGACCGACCGACCGACCGACCGACCGACCGACCGACCGACCGACCGACCGACCGACCGACCGACCGACCGACCGACCGACCGACCGAACGAACGAACGAACGAACGAACGAACGAACGAACGAACGAACGAACGAACGAACGAACGAACGAACGATCGACCGAACGACCGACCGACCGACCGACCGACCGACCGACCGACCGACCGACCGAACGACCGACAATAAATCTGTGAAAATAATTTTAAATAACACCTTTGCGAAGTGAATCGGCCTGTGAATGGTACTTGACGGCTGGCGGAGTAACACAAATAATAGGTCAAGGCCGTAGGATTCTGGACCGATTCACAAGTGATTCACGTCGCAAAGGTTCCACTTAGCATAACATCTACCGGCTGATGTAGATTTGTTATCTTTAGTTACCACATCATGTAACATGCATATTCTGTTGTTGACCAGTGTCCACGACATTTAGATTAATGAACTTGCAAAGTATCGTGAAAACAGTGGGACAACTCGTCTGCAAAACTGCGACAAGCGGAAAGTGTTTTGTGTCTGGTAGAACGCCGTGGTGTAAAAACACCTCAATCCATATGAGTAATGCACATGAGAGGCATTTCAATGTACGTCATATCATTGATAAATTACTCAAAACACCGATCAATTAATACGATATCACGCAAGTTTGATGTTCTCTTGATGCCTGGCAACAAAGCGCAGCCATTGTCCGATAGACTAAGAGACATCTCGGGAACAGCAGGGCAGACAATTTTTTACACCAATGGAGATTAATTCGACTTCAATTCGATACAAAAAGTAATTACTCTATCACTTTTGATCTCAACTTGATAGGTGTCGACTCCCTGCGAGCGATTTCAAATTAATGTCTGAAGTTTTAAGTTGCGCGTTGCAATCTTTTGTGGAAGAGGAGCGGCTGTGGATTATTGTAAAAAACGCTCAATACATATGAGTAATGCACATCAGAGGCATTTCAATGTACGTCATATCAATGGTAAATTACTCAAAACACCGACCAATTAATAAGACATCACGCTAGTTTGATGTTAGTAGTAGACGATAGGTTCTGAGACATCAACGAAGAGCACACCAAACATCAAAGGCAAACCACCCTAATATCGCCCACCGCTAATGAGTGCGCGCAGCCAATCAGAGAGCGTCAGAGCGCCCCCTGGCGGTGGTATCCGAGCGTGCGTGACGTAAGCGCCCCTAGCGACTGGAGGAGGAACGAGCATTGACCTAGTTAAGTTTGTAGAGCGCCCCCTGGCGGTGGTAGCCGAGCGTGCGTGACGTAAGCGCCCCCTAGCGACTGGAGGAGGAACGAGCATGGACCTAGTTACGTTTACCGAAGGATCGTTAACCTAGTAAGGAGACGAACACAATCGTACGGTGCACACGTATTTTATTGAATACAACAAAGCGGCAGCAGTACAAACGAGGCGATCGTATGCGATTGGATACAACGAGCTGGGTATGACGAAGATGAAGATGAAGTGGAGGCGACTTGCGAATGGTGACCATCGCGCCAGAGGTCGCGAACTTACGGGTGTCTCCACCGCGCCAGAGGTTCGAGGGCGAGCTTACGGGTGGAGCGACCACCGCGCCAGAGGCTCAGTATGATACGCGATAGTACGGTATACCCTTTTTTAGCAGCCTAATCCAATCGAACACGCGACAATCGTTAGCGACCAGATCGGTGTGGAAAGCGTTGACGAAAGTTCTCATAGGAGCACCGTTACAACGAAGCATGATATAAGTGACGCAATATTGTCCGCAAACGTTAGACACACCACTCTGAAGTCTCTTGCTATTATGAGTCCACTCGGAACAGTGTTTGTTCAAGAAGGTGCGGAACGCCGCGTGGCGAGGCGGCAGACCGTACGAACAGAAGTATTCGCCGCGGCCGTCGGAGGACAGGTACAGCGCTATCCAATGTTCGCCCGGTTCGTCGCCGTCGTCGGTGTTGCACACGAAGGCGATCGGCAAAGCGTCAATTGTTGCAGGCAGTCCATCGCGGGGTACGACGCCGCCAAAGACGGACGCGGTGTTCGGATCCATCGCCAGTAGACGGGCGATCTGCAGGGTGTCCATCTCAGTAGTCGTGGATGACGTTGCGGTTCTTGTCTATTTCCAGCACGGACTCGAATTCGGCGTAGGCGACGACGTTCACGGTGGTCCGAAGCGCTTCTCGGAAATGAAATTCTAAGCGCAGGTTGCCCTTTTGTACCAGATTAAAGCAGGGACCGTCGCACTGGTCGGGGGTAAGGTCGAAACAGAAGAAGGTGTAGCCGTCTCGGTACTCTTCGCGAGTCAGACCGTTCCCCTCGTCCTGCCATATCTTGCTGGTCGAGGTGAACATGCTCGCGTAGCTCCTGGCGAAGAGGTTTGCAGCGAAGTTGGGCTGGAAGGGTTTGGCGGGTATCTGACGACCGTCCACGTACACGGAGACGAAGCTGATGGCGTTGTTCTTGGCGTGAAACGGGTTTGTTTGGTACGTGCCGTTGTAGGCGTCGTTGTCGATGCAGCACAGTACGAGACGTTTCGGCAGGGAGCCGAGGAACAGGTTCTCGTGCGTGTGCGACAGAGCGCCCGTGGGAATGGAGTACACCTTGGTTTCGACGGGTCGTAACGCATACTTGACCGTGGTCCGTTCCATAGCCATGATGTGAGCCTTCTGCACGGCTGGATTGACGGTGGCCTTCTTCACGAACAAGGACGCGTTGACGATGACTATCTTGTACTCGTTCGCTCCAGCGGCTATCAGCGCAAACGCGGGCGTGCTGCGCACCAGTCGCAACTTGACGTCGACACCGTTGATCAGGAATTTATCCTGGAGAAACATATCCACGTGGAGACGACCTATCATGTCGACCACGCGACTGCCGGCTATGTAGTCTCGTCGAGTCACGAACCCGGGGTTAGGATCGGGTCCGGCGGCTAGCTCGGAGGCGTGCATGCGACTAGCCTTGTCCTTGTACCACAGCTGATTCGTCAGCTGCGTCGACTTGGCATCGAATCCGTAACTCAGCAGCGTCTCTATGTAGGCTCGATACGGGTACGAGTTGGAGGCCGAAGAGGTCACGAGCGTGTCGTTCAGAGAGAGGTCCATGTGACTGAACAGCGAATGCAAGAAGTTGTTCACCGGTCCCACGGGTTCGCCCGCGTCGATAGCGTTACCGTTGGCTCGCGTCACCTTCACCTGCAAGTGGAGCATCGTGTTGGCGAGATCTATGTAATCGTCTCCCGATCCGGGGATGAAGAATTCGATCGGTCCTCCAGAGTCCAGAGAGGCCGTGGGTTGATGTTCCACCACGTGACTGTCGACGATGCAGTTCTGAGTGGGGGGTACGGTAAAGAGATCCAGCTCGGTCTTGACTCCCTCGCACGACTGTCTATGCACGAACGCCATCTCTGTTGTCGAATATGTCGGCCACGCGTTTCTGGGACGTCCGTTTCTTGCGGCGTCTCTTTACTGCAGTGACGGTCGGCCTTGCGGCCGCTCGTTTTATACGTTTACCAGGGGGGCTCCGAATACTGCTGAGCACGGCATCGGTGACGCGTCGTTTGGCAGCCGTTTTTATGTTCTGTCCCGATAAGACGTCGTCGGCTATGCGAACGCCGGTCTTCAACGCTCCCTTGCCCAACGCCACGGCACCTCTCTTGAAGAGCGGCATGACGCTGCGCAACAGACTGCCGAACAGACTGCCCAGTCCGTGACCTCGCTGGTATGGCGCACCGGCGAAGTAGGGCAGCGCACCGCCAGCCTGGCGTGCGTAATAATCGTTGTAATTCATCAGAACAGTCTGGACCTGCGTCGACGAAAATGAAGCGTCACCGTCACTCTACCGTATTCGAATGGCACGCGCCGACCCATGTCGTCCCTTATATCCACCTCGATCGAATCGAAGTGCGAGTACAACAGAGGCACGTAGTGCACGTTAGTGAAACGAGCGGACACCCTGTCACCGTTACGTCCGCTAATCGGAACGGGTCGCAACAGAGGTGCGAGAGTGTCACCCACTACGCGAGACTCCACGATGTTCGTGTAGAAGTATAGGGTGTCGAACCCCTGTGTCAAGTTCACCACATCTTCGGCCTCGAAGTGGAAGGGATACGACGAGTCGGAAGGGCTGGAGTCCATGGTGGTGGAGGATGACGCCGTAGCCGAGTCGCTGGCTACGGGTTTACGGAATCCTAACATGGACGCCGTCGTGGGGTGCGGTAAGGTGAACAGGGTGTTCGCTGTCATGTGTAACGTCATTTTCTGAGTGACGGAACTATAGCTCATTTGCGCCTGCGTAGTCGACGTCCTCAGAGTGTACAGTCCCTTGTTGACGTGATACATCAATGTTAACGGATCGTCGTAATACCCACACGACAACTGCGTACGTCGGTACGTGTGCGGAGCATCGATCGGGTTGAGGAATAACCAGGCATCGGTCTCTGTGACGTTGTACCAAGTGTGCGGATATTGGACTTCAGCCAATCCACACTCCCACTCGCCGGTAAGATCTATGCGTTGAGGTAAGTGCGTGACGTAATGGGTCAAGGTGTTGTCGGGGTGCATCTCCATGGAAGCGTTGCTGGGCAGCGTCATGTAGAAATCAGTCGCCATTGCGTCTCAACGTGGGATTGGGCAGTAGGTAACCCAACGAACTACTCAACAGAGCCGTCCACAGATTAGAATCGCCGCGACCTGTCGTCAGGTTGTAAATGCTGATCAGAATGACCGTGTACAGGACGACGACCTGACACAGAAACACGATCTCCTCTTTGGGACACGCGGTACCGAAAATATGCCAGGGAGTGCTGTCTGGCTCGTTCGGTGCAGCGTCAGTACAATCCGCGTCCTGCTCCTCCTCGTCTATGGTGGTGAGGCAGGGCGGTGGTGGTGGTGGTGTCGCGTCGTGTGTCATATCCCGAATGCAGTGTCGTCATGTGCGCGGCTAGGCTTTATAGTTGACGAGTCCCTTGGCATCGATCCAGCTGTTGAAGTAGGAGCCATAGCCGAACCATTTCACCAAAGCTTCCTTACGTTTACCAACCGTACGGCGTTTCAGTACCGCTTCAACACGGTACACCTTATCAAAGGGTACCGTCACCTTCTGCAGCTCCAGTTCGTAGAAGGTACCCTCCAGCACTTCGCCGAGATCGTCCCGCAAGCGATACACGGGTGGGTCGGAGGGGTGAACCTCGTGTACCGTGAACAACTCTTCGCTCCAGTTCGTCTCGTAGCCCTTTTCGAACGTGCGTTTGTACTTGCTGACACGCACGCGATCCGACACGCGCAACTTGGGCACGCCCTTACCATCGTGACCGTACAGACGTTGCCACACCTGTTCTTGGTTCTGTGCATTCACCTGTGACGGCGCCATACCGATCATGCGGTGGCGGGCATTGTTATACGATCGCATCAAGTCCGGAAGGATGTCGACGTACCGCCACGACTGGTGTTTCGTGAAGTAGCGCCACATGCGCGTCTTCAACGTTCGGTTGAACCGTTCCACGACGGCTGCCTTCGTCTCCGCGTTGTGCGTGTAGAAGTAATGGATGTCGTAACGCTTCAATAGCGCCTGAACGGATTTGTTCCGAAATTCTCTGCCTTGATCCGTCTGCAAGGTCAGGGGCAAACGTCGACGAACTTGGATTGCAGCGCTTTTACCAACGACGCCGCGGACTTGTTCTTCATGGAAACACACCAGGCCACTTTCGAGAAGACGTCGATCATCGTGAGGAGAAAGGCCATACCGTCGTTGACGTCTTTGACCTTCGTCATGTCTACGAGATCGGCCTGCCACTGCTGATGCATACCACCCACGATGACGCGTCGTCTCTTGAAATGACGTCTCGCTGGTTTGTGTAAGGTGTAGGCGTCCTGTGCCGACAACCATGCCTTGACGGTCTTCTGTGGCAGGCGCGTGACGCTTCGCAAGCCAGCGACGCCACCATAACTGCCTACCTTCGTGGGATCGAAGTAGACCTCGCTCAAGGAGCGTTCTCCCCTCTGTGCCATCAAAAGAGTCGGACGACCGATGTGTTGACGGGGGCGGTGCCGTTGACTCCGGAGTCCCACTGCTGACGAATGACGAGGAGCACGCCGACGTGTAATAGGACACACACTATGGCACCCACAATGACAGCGGTGGAACAACAACGGTCTAGCGGAGTAACCATAGTCGGAATAACACCTGTTGTATAAGAATGCCGGCTGCAACGTCTCCCAGCAAGGTAAGTCCTTCGAACAATAGCGCAGCGACGATGGATCGGTACGAGTCCTGTGGAACGATGAGCATGACTGCTACGGATACGCGTCGTACCACTTTATACGGTGTTCCGTCCAGCCAATGACGACGAAGCCTTGCGTGATGCGGGGGGAGGGTGGGTGGGTGGACGAGGATTGGTCCATTCGACGAACGTGGGGGGTTCGAATAACGCCTGTTGCATAAAACTTTGGAGTATACCGTGAGCCATCATGTACAGTCCACTGATAAATATAGCACCGACGACGGACTGGTAAACGAGGTCCTGTGGATCGGGCGACATGACGAACACTGTGCTACGGACACGCATCGTACCATCCTATAGGTCGTCCCAACCAGCCAATGACGTCAAAGCCTTGCGTCTTTCGGGGGGTGGGGTGGGCATGGAATGTTCCATTCGACGGCTCTTACGGCCGAGGGGTGTCCAACTTAGCGATCTTCGTGCACTACCTGATGCAGCACGCGGAGTAGGACTGGATCGACGAGAGGGAGTGATCGACGGCTCCGGACGTATGTAGGCTCTTCTGGCGACGTTACCGACCAACGTCATGGGTAGGTTGATGGCACGGAGTTGTCGTGCGAACGGCTGCCAACCCGTCGGAGCGGTCTTGCTCTTACGCAACAGATCATTAACGAGATCCACCACGTTACTTCCGACAACCGGCACGCCCTCGTGTATCAGTTCACCGCGAGCGGTCCACGTGATGTCTCTCTTGAGATGCTCCATCAAACGGCTGGCTTTGGCCTGCATGGTCCTGGGTACGGTGGCCAAGACGGTGGCCTCCAGTCCGCTAATAGGAGCGCGGACTGCACCCTCCGACCCCGACTCCGACGCCACCTCCGACTCGTTCACCGTGACCACGCGTAGTGGTTCCTTGATGCGTTTATTGGCCAAGACGTTGTACCGCTGCAACACCTGATTATACAGGGTCACCTTGGTCCCGTCGTCTAGGTCCGTTCTATCTAGGATGGTCTTCATCTCGTCATCGAGGGCTTGCACCTTCTTGCCTAAGGTGTCGGTCGCGGGTGGGGGTGACCGAAGCGTGTCCAACAGTCGCGGGTCCACCAAGGCCATCTTGCGTGCGTGTTCCATGTATCTACCTTTTGGTCAGCACCTGTTGGAGCAAGGGTATCAAGACCGAACTTGCCAACGGTGCTAGGAAGGCCGATAGGAAACCGCCGCTCTGTCCCGCGCCAACCTGCGGTTGCAGCAAGATGCGTCTTCTTCTGGCAGCGAGCGTTCGTCTATTAGCCAACTCGCGTAACTTCGCCCTGTATTTATGCAATCGTCGCCTCTGTAAAGCGGTCAATGGAATGTTTTTTGTTAGTATGTTGTAGGCACACTCGGCTAGTGCACACAGCAGATCGGCGTCGGCGTTGGCGATGATGGCCTTTTTAATTTTGTTGTTCTTGACTCTGGCCAGAGCCTGTATGCACACGATGTGTCTCTTCACCAGGGTAGACATGATGCGAATGAAGAGACTATCCACACACTCGGTCGTTTTATACCTTCGGCAGGTACACGTACTGAACACCGTCGTC
Organism: Lamellibrachia columna; assembly: GCA_963662155.1. NCBI lineage: Eukaryota > Metazoa > Annelida > Polychaeta > Sabellida > Siboglinidae > Lamellibrachia > Lamellibrachia columna. The sequence goes on from OY759264.1 coordinate 50,547,549, forward strand.
TGGAAAGATGGCCGTGCGCAGACGCATGTCCTCGGGCGTGTCCTGTTTGAGATCGACCAATAGATAACCGTACGGTACCGCCGTGGCGTCTTTAAACGCCTCTTGCACGAACTTGCCGCGTCCCGGATACATCTGCCGCGCCAAGGTCGACATCTGCGATGCGTCACGTGGATTCTTGAACACCACCATGTACTGCGAATTCAGACTGATGGTGCGACTCTCTTTGTTTTTAGGGAACAGGTTCTGTACGAGATACAGCACGGACGTGTTCCTGTGGTGACTTTTTTTAGTGAACAGGGTCGTGACCCGTTCGTCCGTTTCTGCCATGAGATCGTCTATGACGATGAGGTTCCTCGTTGTCGGATCGAACATGGCCGCCGTCGGTAACCCTTCCTCGAATCGCACGTGACCCAAGTTCGTCGTTGCGTAAGCCTCTTGCCATTCTCCGTAACACCACGTTATTTGTTCGGGCGGTGGATCGATCATCGCAGCGGCGTGACGCAACATACGCATCACGAAAGTACTCTTGCCGCACCCCGTCGGTCCGGCGACGATGCGCGTGAAGGGGTGTTTCCATCGTGCATCCATGATTGCGTATGAAACGAGTGCAGCGTGCATCGCCTTTTCTACACGTCCACCGGACCCGTGGTCACCCCGTCCTCGTGCACCACGCGTTTGGCGTAAAAGAAGGTGAGTGCATCCCGTGCCTGCACGTACGTCATCACGGTAGATTTATGCACCCGGAAACCACGGTTCGATCCACCTCCGCTCCGACGGTTGGTGAGCACCGCCAGGAACGCGTCCTTGTCGATGGTGTTGTGCCGTTTGCTCAGTCCTTTGGTGCTGTACTTGTCGGTGGCTCCGAAACAATAGTACGTCTTGCTACACAACCCCACGAATCCGGCACCGGACCACTCGACCTTGAACAGACCCGGTGTCCTCTTGTCGAACGCTCTTCGCGCCTTACAGCACGCCTCGTCTCCGACCCACGGTCGATTGGCGAGACGACAGCGCACGTAGTCGTTCCGATGGTCGTCGCAACATTCCGATGGGAGCCATTCGGACCGATGTCGGAAATAATGTTCTCGTAGTTCCGGGGTCACGAGGTCGTCGACGGACTCGCCGGTCAAGGCCAAATAGGCGGAATCTGTATCCATCTCGCAGTACTCGAACAGAGGGCGCTCCACGTATCGGATGATGAAGTCGTAATAGAACTGCAACATGCGCATCTTGGCGTACTGCAGAACGAAGAATCCCACGTGTACGGGTAGGGTGTACTTGACGATTTTCTTGTTCAACTCTATCTCGTACGCATCGTCGACGACGATATCGAGTTGTCGGAACCGTTTATTGTTGACCAGGATCGATGCCGCCTTCTCCGTGCAGTAGCTGACGTCACGATGTCGGTCGACGTTGGTGATGGTCTTTCCGTAGCCCGAGTTCCCCAGCAACTTCATGGTGTCCGCGATGATGGTCTTGTCTTGGTGAACGTCGCCCTCGCGTCGGGCCTTGGACACTGCATCGCCGAACCGCCGGAAACACGGAATGGGATCGTATTCGACGACCTGGTACACGTGCAGTACCTCGAGACCGTGGTCCAGATACCATCGCAGCAGTGGCGTTGCGAGCAGTATCTTATCGCCGCAATAACTACCCACGAGCATGCGTCGCGGAGTCTTCATGATGTCGTGTTCTTCGGCGTATCGGCGCATGAACGGACCGAGATCCTCGCGTATCAGACTGATGTTCTTGAACACGGGCTGCATCTCGGCAAAGTGCGCGCGCAATTCTTCCGGTACGCGTATGTCGCACTCGATCATGCCGAACACGGTTCCTGCACGCACTCCGTTCAGGATCTGTTGTGACGTCATCGTCCATCGTACGTGTCGACGTCGGGGAAATGCTGCATCCACACACTTGCGTACGGCCGGGGTTCGTCTCATCTCTTTCCACTCGCATTCCCACAACTCGACGACTGTGACAAAGTGTCGTAGGTAGGCGGTGGTCTTTCGGGTCTCGGCGAGCAGTTCCGCCATTGGTCTCCCGTTGACGGCGTTCACCTCGTCACGGTTGCACGAGCAACCGTGAAAGAAGCACCCTTGGAACTGATAAGCCGTCTTCGTCTCGCTGCACCATCCGTCCACCCGATGTTTGCCTATTCTCTTCTCTCGTCCGTTGATCTGATGTCGTATGGGACGTCCCGTGCGTTCGGATTCCCACGTCAACCATTCTCCAGCCATCTGTCCGTACAGCTGCGCCGATTCGGGGCGGAAGTCCTTCTCTGCTCGTCGTCGCGTGTACCATCCCATGGGCATGTCTTGCATGAGCGACCACAGGTACAGTGCGTTCGCATCGTATCCGACGATCGCTCGACAAGGACGAGCCGCCTCTCCGTACTCGTTCTGACGTAGCGTGGTGACCCCTTTCTCGTGATAGCGATGAAAGATGATCGAAGGCCCGCCTACAATGTTCTCTTTGACGAGGTCGTGCAGGTCTTTATTCTTCTCGTTGAAGATGGTAAAGTAGGTCTTCTCTGGAAGGTCGTTGAACAGGTACAGCAGGGTCAGACCAGGTACGCTGATACCTTGCTTGAACATGTCTATTCCCCGTTGTCGATAGAACGCGAACTGTCTGTCGATGGCCTGTAGAAAGGGAACCACGTCCCTGTTGTTGTACCAGACGAGAAAGTCCCGCAACGTCGTCATGCCATTGACGCGCCAGGCCTCCTGACAACTGGCGTAATCCTCGTCTGAAATACCTTCGTTCTTCAGTCGACTGAAGAAGGCCTCTTTCGGTGGAAGTGCGGTGTCGTCGAGTCTCTCCAGCCGGTCCATGTACTCGTACGGGAAATGACCTTTCGTCACCTCGCATCCGTACGCTTTCAGATACTTGTCGTAGCTGAACCCGGGGGCTATGTAGTTGATCATGTCTAGGAATTTCAGCTGATCCGTCGAAAGACACATGAAAGTGTTGTTGCGTTTGATGACGAACATTGCCCCGACGCCGTCGTTCTCTTCTGTCTTGTTGCCCTCTTGCTCCCTCTCGTCCTCGTCCTCGGCTTCGTCTTGTTCCACGGTCTTTGAAGTCGTCAGGAAGTACGGTATGAGGAACTGTTTGATGGCATTGAGATCATACTTCCCCGAATTGAACCCGATGACAGGTAACTGACGCATCCATCCATACAGTTGTCCCATCAGCGTTTTGTACGGATTGGTTGCCGGTCGAGCTTTCTTCTCGGCGGTCTCTCGTGCAGCTGCCTCCCGTGCAGCTGCCTCCCGCGCGTCCCATTTCGTCAGCTCTTCTGCTAGTTGGTCCAACACATGATCGTATGAGTCTTTGATCTTGTCGTACGCGGCCTCGCTCATCGATTGCAGGATAGTCATCATGGTGCTCACCAACTTGTTGGTGTCTCCGTCCGTGACGATGCATGTCACCTGTTCGTGTCCGGGTACGTTGGATGCCACGCTGACGCTCAGCGGGACGTGACGCGCAACCCAGTGAACCTGGGCACTGTCAGACGGAAGGTGTTCGGTGTCGAACCAACACTCGAAGTCGAAGGTGGCTCGGTACGGATAGTACTGCAACGCTTCGGCCACTCGTATGTTCTCGTCTGCCAGACGTTCGAACACCGACGGAGTCGAATGGTACACGCCACCAGGATAGACTCGGCGCACACCCCCCGTACACGTGCTCTCGTGGTTGCGTAGACTCCATGCGTCTTTCCACAAACAGTCCCCACACTTCCGACATCTGTACGAGTGACAATACATGCGTCTATCCTGGATGAGGGAAAAATGCGTCCCGTGAAGATTGAGGTAGAGTGTGTCAGGGTACTTACATACCGAGCGACGAACGAGTTCTGCAGTTGGCTTTCCATCTTCTCCATCCGGTTTTACGAGACTGTACACGCACACATTCGTTTGGAACGTGGTCTCTACACGATAGAGGTCGTCCATCGTGACCCCGGCAAATGCTGCCATGGGTACGCCGTCTTGGACGTAAGTCTCGTACAGCGTCTTCACAGCTGGTTCCAATCGACAACTTTCACATCCGCGATGCAGGGCCAGACATCGGAAGAGACACAGGTTGTCACTGTACCTCTTGGCATGGATGGGTTCCTTTTCCAATCCGATGACGGCTTTGTTCTTCTTGATGTACATTGGAAGGTCGGTCATTCCTACACATCCTATCGGGTGTTCGATGATGCGATTGACGAAAAATGTGACATTGGTCACGAGTTCGCACACCCACGCCGAATCCGGTCTTTGATTGATGGCCCATTGCAGGACGTCGGTTTCTCGGATGCGTTCGAGGAACTTATCAAAGTCCTTGCTGTTGGTGATGAGACTGGGCTCGTCCAGGTAGCGTCCACAGCAGTTGCACGAGGGATGGTAGTACTTGTATTGACCCGTGTTCTTGTTCCTCAGAATGAACCCGTAACTGAGGTTAATCTTGAAAGCGGTGGTCTGTTCCTGGAACACGTTCTTCAACGGCGTCTCTAGAACGGTCGTGTCCAGAGTCGTTAATCTGTAATCGTACCTGCACTGGAGAGGACCTCTCGTTACACGTGTCCGTATGGTCGACCAGTGAGCTCGTACGACATCTGACAGTTCCGTCGACAGGTTGTCGGCGAAGGGGAGTCGAGCAGGTGGGTCTATGGGGTCTGCATCGGTAACGAGTGGATGGTGGGGTGTGGTGTCTTCCCTGATTGATCTCTTCGGCGATGGTGGCTTCGTGACGACGTCGGTACACGCTATTCGCGCGTGCCTGGTCAGGTTATTGCGTCTAGTGAACTTCATTCCACATTTCGCACATGTGTACACTGTGGTCTGTTTTCTATTACTTCTACTGCTACTGCTGCTGCTGCTACTGCTAAGACGACATACGGACCTCACATGTTGTTGCAGATCGTCCCATATCTCAAACGTTGCATCGCATTTACACGAATATTTCGTTCGCTTTGCCTGGTCGCTAGGTGGCACCTCTAATGGCTGCGCCACCGAATACGTGTGTTCAGTCACTGTCGGTGTTGCATGTCTCGCTAGGTGGCGTTTTAGCGTTGCATACGTGTCGACCACCAGTCCGCAGTGACGACATTGGTGACGTTTCATGATGCTCTACGTATCTACAACTGAGAGAGACAGCGGTCCTTAGTACAGCTATATAGTACGTGTGGTGGTGGTGGTGGTGGTGGTGGTGGTGGTGGTGGCGGTGGTGGCTGTGGTGGTGGTTGGTGCATGGTGATTGGTGAAGGGTGTGTGACCTAAGGTGTGATCCTGTGGTATTGGCTACTGTGTGTCCACTATCGATGGCTACGGGTTCTCTTTCCACTATGTAGACCGTGGCAACACCACTGACAACACGTTTCATTCATTGTATGACGTTTTATTGAGTATATAGACATATACATAATATACATATACATATACATATATACACGGTTAGACTTATATAATTACTATGACGACTTTAAGGTTTGTGGGAATGTTACATCCGCGACAGTGACCTCTAGCTTACGATCGGTTATCGATACGCCAGTGGCTAGTTCCATGGTTATTAACTTGTGGGCTTTTACACCACGACAGAGGTTACGTACAATGATGATGATGATGAATACTATATAAGTCTGTAGGTATATATATATATATATATAGACATTACTCTATGTCATGCAACTACACGCATACAATAAAAGAGAGAGCGACTACTGTTATTCCGTTGCAAACGGTGCTTCTTAAAATGCGGGGGTTTCTACCATAAAATCAATAATTCCCTGTAATAAACTATTTAATGCGCGTGTCCTCTCGGCTCGTGCTAGTACGGGTGCCTCCTCCTCTTTCACCTCCTCCTTCACCTCCTCCTACATAAAGAAATAGATCTATTGTTCATCGTGTGTCGATATGATATATTCTATTAGTAGCACTATTAATTGACGGCTTGCTCGCCTACGCGCTTCAATCGGTAGCATAGGTACGTCATCATCATCCTACAGAACAAATTAAAAGATACTAATATTCCACTCCATATTACGTAATACAACAACAACTACTACCTACTAACTCGGTTATGTTTACTAATAATAATATTGTGTTGACGACGTCATATACGTGGCGTTCAATACTCCAGATCGCTTCCGAATGCTGGCTGGGAGTACGGGTGCCTCGTCGTCGTACACTTCATTCTACATAACAACAACAATAATACAACTACTACTACTACTACTACTACTACTACTACTACTGTTCATCACATACTACTGTTCATCACATAATACTGTTCACCGTGGTTGACGGATAGCACAACGCACGTATTTCTTTATTATTTCTTGGTACTCTGCCGACAGTATCGTGAACGCCAGTGATCGGCATACGTCCACAGTGACCTCTTCCACCGTCGATGGGGCGGATATCCGCCACTGGTGTGCTATTAAATAAGCGATGTGTGTTTGCATGGCGAGTACACACACCTTTCTCGGATCGTCTTCTTCTGTGGGCGACGTCGACGGCTTTGGGTCCTCGATGGTTGGGTCAGTGATCATCAGATCCTCGATGGTCGATGGCTTTGGGTGGGTGATTGTGTGTTGGTCGGCGATGCTCTCGTACCCCCCGTCTGGCTTCAGGACGATGGTCTTCATGGGGAAGACATACAGGGTAGTTGGTGCTGGCGTTGGTGTGTTTTGCGTGAGTGGTGGTGGCGATGCAGGACTAAATTCGAACGCGTCATCGTCCTCCTTCTCGCGAGCGGGGGATGAGGCGATAGCATCCTCATCCACATCGTCGTAGTAATGAGGGGGGGTGTTGAGGATGGAAGGATCGATGACAGTCGAGTCAGAGTCAGAGTCTGACAACACCTCCACAGGTCCCCACGGTAGCTCCGCCTCCTGTTTTGCTGGTGGCGCTGAGACGATAGCATCCGACTCCGACTCCGACGAGGATTGATAGAGCGGTCCCCACGGTAGCCCCAACGCCTCCTGGTTTGGTGGTGGCGAGTCGCAGCGGTACTTCACCACCACCGCTCTGGTGTCGCCATCTGCTGGGGCTGTTCTCTGTCTTTTCCGTGATGGCGTCACCTCGTCCTCGTCATCGGCGTCGTACAGGTCCGTCAGCTGTCGTTTGTACGCTCTCTGCAGCTGCGTCAGACCCATCTATTGAACAGAAAGAACTAGTCACATTCGGCATATTCATCCGCGTCGCCCTGTATATCGTTGTATCTTTCGTACATACTCTTTCTAACCAATTCTGTCACTTGGTTACGCCATGTCATATTCCCACACGTTGCGATGACATCTATAGATAACCACCGCAAGACGTGCATGACCATGCTGGACGATGGTACGTAACGATCCTTATCGTCATTTAAATTCATTATGCGTTCCACCTCGTCACTGGCATATCGCACGCTGGCGACCTCTAGTGTCTTATAGAAAATATTTTCATTCGTCATGGCTTCGGCTCGATCCCGTATCCTATCTAAACCACTCACCGTGGCCTCCATATCATCGCTACTGCTACTGCTAATGCTAATGTTATCCTCCCCCTCGTCATCTGATATTTTAATTAATGATGGCGGTGAACAGCTGCCCGCAGAGGAGGAGAATAGTATCTCCGAACTATTAGCATGTAACCATTCCATTACCTTGGAGTGTCTCTCAACGTCGATGACGTCACTACTGCTTCCGGTAGCAACTGCAGTAGCTACAGCAGCGACGGTAGCGCCAGCCTGTCAACAGAACGATTCACACTGTTACTACTTCCAAGTCTGACACCGTGTAATTTACATACTGTCCCGCCTCGCGTTTCCGAATGGTCACCATGACTTGGGCCCCCCGCAAAATGTCCAGTGCTGCATACCGCTCGGCATCTGTCTTCATGGTCATGTATTCGTTACCCGTGAATCCCAACACCTGGACAGCCTTGGCATTAAAAAGCGTTGCCCACACTTCACTGCCGATGGCGTCTTGTAGGAGGATACGCATAGCGAACTGATACACTACACCACGCTGCCATCGATGAATGGAACACACAAAGCCATTGTTTTCGGGACTCACACGTTTGTTACACTGCTGACATGATGGATATACTATATATTTATCTTGAACGGCACATTGTACTATGGTTAACGGCCGTCTAAATATATAGGTACCGTTACATACCTCCTTCTCGAGTTGGCTGACTGACATCATCTCGGTTTGTTGAGCGGCCATTTTCGTTCTCTGCTGATGCTGGTTGTAAGTCTAGACGTGTGCTGTGGATCGGAGTGCGGTTGTGTGCCTCGTTCACTCTGCGTCGGGTTTATATACACCTCCCACTGTCTATGGCGCGCTTTCTTATCACCAACCCTTGGTCGAGCGCGTGATGCTGACTGCTGGATGTGCTATCTCGCTGTACTCTGTTCATCGGTCTTGTGATCGTCTGGCGGGAGTATTGCGCAATCGAATGACCTCGCGTACTCGCATTAATATATGTCCTAGCATGTTCTGACCGGCTTGACCACTGTATGTCAGTGCGCCCCAGTATCCTTCCCGACTCCTGACCCATTCATTCAGCTGGGAATACCCAGTGTCTACCAGTCGTTTACGTAGGGTTGGATCGCGATATTTAACAGCAACTAATGCATACATTAGTGAATATCGTTGTTGGTTCCATTCAGCGCGTAACTGTTCCTTTTCTCGTATGCTCTTGCTGAGATGTTTCGCCTGTAGACCCGTGCGCGTGGACAGCATTTTTTCTGCAGTCTGCATGTCGCCATGATGCATGCATTTCCGCCATTGGTAGGCACTTTCGACACTGGTAAATTGTCTATTCCACACGTGTATCCTGCACGCGTAGAAATTGGACAGAAAATGTCTGCCACCTCTAAACTTTATAGGATGGTTCATGGTGACTTTATGACGTTAAAATGTACAGTTACTGTCTTAACTACACGCCGTTCTAGCACTGTCGAGTACATAACCCCCACTTTTTCCTTGCGTGATGGATGCCCGGTGTCGGTAGGCTGACAGTTGCCGGCCGCTTATCTGTTTTCTGATTAGTGTGGTATTGTTCCGAGGCTGACGTCAGTTGTCTGGCTTATTTCTAGCATGCTATATAAGCCGGCTGAGATCGTCGTGTCGTCATCACAACCGCCATTGCCTTCGCCGTCGACACCATTCCATTCACCATGCCTGTTCTGCAAGTTCGAGACTTCGCCAATTTTTTGGTAGTTATGGAGGCGCTTCCTCTACTGCGTAGTGTGTGAGTATGTCTTTTATTTATTTATTTATTTATTTATTTATTAATATTATACTTTCATAGCTCTACATAGTTCTACATAGCTCATACCTGTTTTTCAATTTACATACTGTTCTATCGTTCCTGTGTATACATGTCTCGCTAAGTGTTCGTCGGGTCCACGTTCCAAGTTCCATTTGTAGTGGCTTGCCTAGCGATAACGTCTGCCAGTCGATCGGTTTCGTATTACCTATCTCTCTCTCGTTGCTTGGTTACGTCTGTTATATATAGATGCCTATGCATGTTCTCACTCTGATTGTATCTCCTTTACTTACAGCATAGCTCGCTTTTACTGGGCAACCGTGCTGATGGAGCTGATGGACGTCAGCGTACAACGCCGGCGATGTCAAGCGGCCGTGATCTTTCGGGAAAAACTCCACGACGCCGATCTCTTCACCGCATTCGCCGAGCATGCCAGCCGTTGGCGCCATGTCATGTCCGACATCTGTTTCCACTACGGCCCTGGATTTCGTGCTCCCCCGACCACGCAGGAGTCGTGGGACGTCGATGAAGCCGACCTCGCCGACTATGACGCCGATTTCCGTGCCGCTTTCCGTGCCCATATGACGCACTGGGAGATTGTGATGCATCAATTACGCCTCATACACGCCCCATCACCCACACCTATTCTGCATCGACTTCACCTGGGTCCCATCGATCACCAGGCACTGTTCCGGCGTCGTCGTTCTGTGTCTCTCCGAATAGCGTTAGCGCGCAAGATGATTAATCGTTGCGTGCGCCGATCGCTTTTGCACGCCTTCAACACCACTCCTTGAACACTTATATCCACGAACATTTATTATTCTTCTTCTTATTATTATTGTCTATCTACTTTAGTTTTCTTTATATTGTACTTGTGCTTTTTTCATGTATTAAATTTTGCATCAACTCATATTCACGTCTTGTATTGCATTCTTGTTCCAACCGCGTGTTGGCATATTATATTTTACACATAGTCCATTTTCGTCCTGCTACATTTTATTTAACGAACGGTCCGATTTCCGTCGTCCAGCGGTTATATTGTAGCCATGCATGTCGGCTACTTATTAACTATTACACATTCGTCTTATCTTTATCGGTTTTAATTTTATCACGTCTTATGTTCACTCCATATAACCGACTATAACACGCCTCGGTCCCACATCAATGTCGTCACTGCAACATTGTTGCTGTTTATCACTGATTGGCTCAGCTAACTTGCTACATTGTACAGATTAGCGTCCTTTGATCTCGCGCTATGGCTCACAGCTGGATAAACGCTTCGGCTTACAGTTAACTCCAGTCGTTCGGACGTCCAGTTGACATTAGCTAGCCACTCGGACTGGTCACTCCGTCAGGGTCGAGGTCACGGTCACGTGGGTGGGTGGGTGGGTGGGTGGTGGGTGGGTGATATTACGTGTATTTTCTTTGTTCCTATGTCCACCATCGTTGACTACTGGTCAATGCTCGTTCCTCCTCCAGTCGCTAGGGGCGCTTACGTCACGCACGCTCGGATACCACCGCCAGGGGGCGCTCTGACGCTCTCTGATTGGCTGCGCGCACTCATTAGCGGTGGGCGATATTAGGGTGGTTTGCCTTTGATGTTTGGTGTGCTCTTCGTTGATGTCTCAGAACCTATCGTCTACTACTGATGTTCTCTTGATACCTGGCAATAAAGCGCAGCCATTGTCCGATAGACTAAGAGACATCTCGGAAACAGCAGGACAGACAATTTATTACACCAATGATGATTAATTCGACTTGAATTCGACGCTTACAAACTTTAATTACTCTATCACTGTTAGACGCAATTTGATAGGCGTCGACTCCTGCGAGCGATTTCAAATTAATGTCTGATGTTTTAAGGTGATAGCTGCACACTTTTTTGGAAGAGGAGCGGCTGTGGATTATTGTTGATGATCCATATTAAATTGATTTCGTTGCTGGAACAAACACATTACCCGACAGTGGTTAGTGCTCTACTACAGTAATAAATATGATTCGACAACTAATCTAGTTTTATCACGTTTGGAATGTTAGGAATAGAAATGTCGAGACCGTTATAACTTGTTCTTGTTCGCTGGTGTTCTGGGGTTGGGGTCACTCAATACTTTGCCAGTATAACATCTTTGAGACAAATTCGATGTGTTTCGTGTCCTACGCACGCAAATTGAGGATATCAAATCACAAATCACACTTATTTGGTAAATAAAGTTATATATTTTCACATCTCGAGACGCGTTTTTATGATAAAGAGTAGCAACTGAGACATCACATTAATGAATTAATCAAATATTTTAGTGGGTTAATCTATATCATGGAACAATGCATGTTTAATAAGTTAATGGGTGCATATTTCAATCCATTTTCAATTGAAAAGGGTTTGTTTTTGACAGAAGTCTAAAGCGTGTTTGAGGTGGTTAGTTAATTAAATTATAAAGGATGGTATCATGGCAATGTATCGAGTGCCCCCTGGGCTGCTTTTACAAGTCTGCGTTTAATAAAATACATATGATTATGGAAAGTGCTTGGAAGACTAAGAAATATATTTATTATTATATAATGGACAATTGTTTTAATTCGATAAAAAAATTGGCTTAATTCGATGGATTATTTGAAAACAATCAAACGTGGGCAATTAGAATAAAAGGTTGGGAAACGTTTTTGTATGAAGTGTGACGCAGCAACGACCAAAACACTGCGCTGCGGTCCTGGATCGAGTCCAAATCTTGAATACGCAACAAACATGTTTTACGTCAACGAAATGCTTGAGTATTATGACTAACGCACGATATCGGAGAGCGATACGCATGGATTCACACGTAGCTCTTACCGATTTACATGATTCGTGGCAATAACCGATAAAACTAGCCCCTCAATGTTAGCACAAACAAAATTAGATATTAAAAAAATGTATGTGGTTTATATTATAAACGCAAACAGCTTTGCTATATTTAGGGTATTTTAAATTTTAAGTTGTCTATGTATTACACGTTGCGATGCATTTAAAATCAATAGTTATCGTATAAAATCATACTGACAATACTGCACACAAAATCTGCTATTCTATAAAAAAAAGTTGCATTACATAGTTTCACAAACTTTCACAAAACAGCGGGTTTCAGTTTTTACAAGAAATTAAAAACCACAAAAACACATGAAAACACGCAAGATCGCCGTCAAGCAATGAAGAACAACTTGTACGGTCTATATGCTCGTCGTGTTCGTCGCCTTGGCGACGATCATAGACGCTTTCGAAAGTGACGAGGTAACGTAACAGCAATTGTATTTTAAACGGCAGAATATTTGTAATGTAAAAGTTTCGTTGATTTGATCTATTGAGTAAAAACAACAGTAGGCCCTACTTACCTGGATTTGAAAGCGGCAAAACAACTGCTGAAGTGACGGAATATTTAAGGATTCGGTTATTATTATTTTGTTTACACTGCGTCCATTTATTTGTTGCTTCGTGCATAGGCGTAACATACTATATTGTTCATTTATTTGTTTTAAAAGTACTAATTTATTTTAGTTGATTGTGTACGTGCATGTGCGTGTGAGTTTGCGTGCGTTCGTGCGTGCGTGCGTCGTTTAAATTGACAGAGAATATAACAGGGAGGGAGTTGAAAAGATATAAGGCAACGAGAATGTTAATCTGATCGCGGAATCAGCACCAATTGTTTGAAAGATGCCTGTGTCCACTGAAAACGCGTTTTCGTCTTTTTTCAGGAAACGCTATCTGTGGAAACGCGTAAGTTTGTTTACTGCATTAAATATTGAATCATAGCGATTGGAAATGAAATGCTTTTAAACAACAATTATCTCTTTCCAAGAAGAGCTTTTTTTATCTGTCAATCCTGGTTTAACCTTCTTTATAGTGACAACATATCACACCGTTGTGTCGATAATTCTTATTAATGTAGTATGTTTAATTCTTCTCTCGAGCTTTTGCCCCGACATCACATACAATAATGAATCAAATAATCAGTGATTTAGCTGCCGTTAAATTTCTGTCAAAGAATATGTGCGTAGGAGACAGGGATTACATATGATAGGTAATTGACCATGGATATATTTAAATGACACAGCTCTTGTACATGCAATGTTGTTAATAAGTCGGTTTATTTGTTCGTGTCTAGGTGATGCTGGCCGACGACCTCAAACCCGTCGTCCAAATCAATGGCGCCACCGTCAAAATGACCATCGCCGCCGTCGACCTCGTCCTCGTCCCAGGGACTGTTGTGAGTGTCACATTAATATTGATAATTGCAAATTAATTCACGAACATATTCATTGTATTGTTCATACAATCATTCTGGCAAATTAATTCATACTCATGTTATTATTGTGTTTCGTCTAGCGTTTTTGTTGATTAAAATCGTCGAAAAAGCTCTAAATAGCCGAGCCATCCTATATGTCATGTCTCGTCTTCGACGTAACGTTATGTCCTCTACGTCACGAATTGTCATCAGTTGGCAAAACTATTTAATTTGTGAACATTGATAGCTCAGACGATCCAAATTAACTCTAATTGACACTCCTGTACCAACATGTCATGTCGTGAGAGGTTAAAGTATATAACCGTTGCACGTTCTACCTACATTACTATCTATCTATCAATTGGAATCTAGTGCTTGCAGTGACATCATGAGAACTTTAATCAAGTGAAGGTCTTTGTGAAGTAGAGATCATCAGACAAATTTTCCAAGAACTACCCGTATACAATCCCTCCTAGATTATTAAGCAACACATGTTGTCGTGTTTTTAACCAAAACATTGGAAATACGATTTATATTATCATTTAAATGAGTTATGAGTCAAAGTTAATTGAAATCTTTCTAATATGTTCACGCTTTGATTCTTGTGGCGTGTTCGCAATTTACCCAGATGTGGTCTAACAATAATAAATATTCGGAGAAATAATGAATCAGATATAATAAATGTTTTACTGCATGCATTTTAATCCAGTTTGCTGAGTATGATATATAATGTACTGTTCACTTGACGGGAGAGACACACGAACACATTTATATATATATATATATATATATATATATATATATATATATATATATATATATATATATATATATATATATATATATATATAGGACGTGCATTAATGTGTGAGAATTAACTGAGATATTGTCTGGTTTCAGTGAAACGCTGCAGTAAGAGATGTACGTACGGGTCTTGCACATGCCGGGTTACAAGAAACTGGTACGAGAAAAGTAGGCGCCGTTGTGAAGTCTGCTGCTACTGCATATGTGACAGACGAGGCTTCGCTAAATGCTACGAAGACTTCAAGCGCGGTTCCCGCTGTTAAACAACCGTCGATGGATTAGGTGCATCGAAAGCGGAGGCAGCGTGTTCTTGGCGGAGTTGTATTGATCAATAAAGACACATTATTGAATATGCATTTTATTCCATCAATTAGCTCAAATTCGTTGGTACGGAAATAATTTTCATTAGAAATAATGTTATCCATTTTGTAAATTGTTACAATGAAGTCACACTACTGGGGTTCAAAAATTAATTGAATGTGCCATTTCCAACGTGCAGTTTACTGTTTTCATTAACATTATGTAATTATTGTACAACAAATTGTCCACATTAGAGGGCTGACTAGTCTTCATAAATTCGAATGAAGAGATGAAACAACGGTACAGATGTCAATTTTCGGGTATTGACAGTTCATGTGAGATTTTTCCTTCGACAAGCACAGCAGCCTTGATGCAATATCTAATACAAAAATACAATGCAATACAATAATTTAAGGCAGTGTTAGTTGAGCCACTGGGTTAGTTGAGCCACCCATGTTTCCAAGGAAACTACAGCATCGACAGTTGCATGGTACCACGCAGTGATTGAACATGTTATTAGAACATGTTCATGAACATGTCTGACAACAGACAGACTGATATATATATATATATATATATATATATATATATATATATATATATATATATATATATATATAGAGAGAGAGAGAGAGAGAGAGAGAGAGAGAGAGAGAGAAATACATAGAGAGAGAGAGAGAAATACATACATACATTCATACATACATACATACATACAAACATACATACATACATACATACATACATACATACATACATACATACATACATACATACATACATACATACATACATACATACATACATACATACATACATACATACATACATACATATACTGACAGACAACAGACAAATGACAGCCCCATACATTCTGTTATAAATCTGGTAGCAGGTGCATCTGCTATCATGATGTATGTATTGAAGCCATCTTACGATGTAATATCATTTGGTTTGAATTGTTGATATTGGGGTGATTTAGTACAAAACCGCTATTCACAAGTTAACTTGGTCTACGGATTCTTGTGTGCACCAACATGATTGTTTGATACGTTGTGAAACCACGGCTTCTATTTGTGATAGTAGAAGTATATATTAGTCACTGGCGTCGAAGCAGCAGAGTAACTCCAGCCGTAACATCGAACATCGTACATGGTTCCTCTCGGATAACCCCACTCGCCGAACGAATTCGTGGACGTAGGAGGATGCGAAGCACAGGGGCAAAGAGTCGCTGAGCCATATACGCTGACTTCCGCAGCCGTCCTCCCTCGCTAGTCGCCGCCATCTTGCCGTTGACAGCCGCACTGCCAGCTGCCACTACCGGCAGCATGATTTTTACTTACGTCATCTCGACTCGAGATTGTAAACACGCCATCTTCTTCGCCTTTGCTGTGGCCGTAGTGAAATACATTCCATGGAAACAAAGCAATAAGTAAAACTGAACCCGCCGAGCAATACTGAACTGGCCGAGCAAGACCGCACTCGACGAACACGTAAATCATTCTTGATTTGGGATTGTAACAATACTAGTTTTTGCACAAGGAGGGAGGGCACCCAAATGTCACAAAGGGGAGGGCACCCAAATGTCACAAGGGGGGAGAATGTGGTGTTCGCCAGTCGGTAGCACTGTGAGGGATCGACCGCTGATTGGCTGCCAGGACGTATAAAGTAGGACGACCGACAAGAATCATGGCCTGCGTCACGATTGAGAACTACATCTTACCACCTGTGACCCGGACCAGAACCCCAGACGACGGCACATAAGTTTAGGGCGCAGCTGATAGAACGTGAGTATTACCTTTTGTATATCAGCACGTCTATGCCACAATATGCCAAATGATATCAGCGCAAAGCCAATGGAGAAGATAAGTGCATATGGACATATCTACGCAGAAATGTCATGATGTTGTATTTGTTGAGAAACCAAACGCTAATGCGTCAAACGCACGGCCGTATTTGTGGACCGATCCGGTCGAAAGAGAGATACATCTGACGAATTTTGGGGATCGGATGTGGAACCATCCCCACGTGGCCCCCGGTGGTTGGGGTCACAATTTCAAAACGGCTGCAGCGGAAGTTGTGGAATTATTTTAATTGCCATGTCATCGTAAAGATAATCATTATGCCCACACAGTTGCTGGGCGCATGCAGCAATTTGGAATAACTTTTATAATTTATTAGAATTTGTATGTATCCCATATTAGGGGTCTTAGTGGTTAGAAAACGTACACACACACACACACACACACACACACACACACACACACACACACACACACACACACACACACACACACACACACACACACACACACACACACACACACACACACACACACACACACACACACACACACACACACACACACACACACACACACACACACACACACACACACACACACACACACACACACATTAATTTCACACGTCTTAATGAAAGGTTATGAACTATATTAGGTATTAAGCAATCAAATATTATCTATGGTGAAAGATTGTGCACAGCGGATGGTCGCTATGGCGACCCGTAACGCACGGTTGGAATCGTTATACTGGTGCGGAAGAAAGCATAGATAAACTACCGACAATACGTTTCAAACACATATTGTTTATTTTACGGCATATGAGGTATGGATGCACCTGAATCCAGCATACGGTGTTCACCGGTAATGCAATCGGGCGGCTTGACTTCGTCATCCCAAAGTTTTGTTAATAGGTTTGTTGATATTGTAGTAGATTCTGTTGCAGCATTGCCAGTAATCTTTTTACGTGAACAGTACGTTTGACGTACTTGTACATATTTTTTTTATTTTACTGCATCCCACCAAGTAGCAGTAAGCGAAGGAAAACTGGAACATCGTTGGATATAGGCAATTAATTTATATTAATACAATTTCATTGATCATATGTCTTGATACAGTGATCATACCAAAATCATAACAAAGCTGTTTGTACCTTCATATTATGTCTAAGGATAAATAGTTTTGTTTATACTGATAATGGTAAACTAGTTCCATTAGGCTATTGCCATGATTTATGTGCATCGGTAAGAGTTATATGTGCGTATATGCGTATTCTTCGATGTCGTGCGTAAGTAACACAACCCAAGCATTTCGTTGATGTAAAAAATGTTGGTGCGTATGTTAGATTTGGTCTCGATCCAAGCTCTAAGCGAAGTATTTTGAAGGAGACCTATTTCATTAAAAAAATGTAAAAATTTGTTGAACTTATCGCCCACTTTTGATTGTTGTCAGAAAACCCTCCGTATACTGGCGACATTTCTGTTTCGATGATATTACATGCTGAGGCACGGCATGGAGTTAAATCAGTTGTCCATTGCACAATAACACATCGATGTGTTCGTATTGCAAACGATTTCCATAAATTTACATATAATAGTATATTATGTAAAACCAGCGAAGCCGTAATAACGGTCTGGAGATTTATGTTGCTGCCATTTTCCAAAGGTGTCAACACTAGATTAGTTGCCGATATGATATTTACTGTCATTTTACTCTGCAATAGGGGAGCAGCCGTGGCCTAGTGGTTAAGGTGTTGGACTCTAAATTCAAGGGCCCGGTTCGTTTTCGAAGCTTAGGCAATTTCGTTTACCCCACTTTGCCTCAGTCTACTCAGCTGCAAATGAGTACAAACACTGTTTGGAAGGTACCTGCGATGGACTAGTGTCCCGTCCAGGAGAGTCAGTATAACTGCATTCTAAGTTGCTTCGCACTACAGAAACCAGGTTTAAGCACTGGCCATATAAGCCTTCATGGCTTCCTAAGGCGTAATGCCTGGGGAATGACTTTACCTACCTTACTCTGCAATATCAACAATAATCCACCACATTTCATCTGCCCCCAGAAACCTGCAGCGCGACCCAAGGTATCAAACACAATTGTGTATCCTTCATGAAAACAATTCGTCCCCAGCGGGTCGATATCACTCACGTTGAGAACAACAAAGTTAGAGTAATTATTATTTTTAAGCGTAGAAATTCACTTGCATTAACCTCATGTCGTGTGATAAATCTTCTCTCATGCAGTTATCGAGAGTTATGTCCGTTTAGAACAATGGCTTCGCTGTTTTGAGAGTCATCAGTAACAC